>APFE030797337.1:22898-62117 GCA_000404065.3 Pinus taeda | reverse complement strand
TCATTATTTTATCAAAATTATTTTTAAATTCTATTTCCTTAACTTTTTTTTGGTCAAAACCTTTTCTAATTCTTACGCATAGTCAAACTAGTTGTTACCCCTAACCGCTAGTTAGCAGCGCTCTACATCTATTTATCTCAATGCTTGGATTTGATTCCTTATCTTGTCTTGAAGATGAACCACACTGGCTGGTTCGAAAGAGTCTATGAAAATATCTCTTATGTGATTTTTTCCGAAAGATGTTATTATAATTATTATGGATCACATAAGTCTAAGTTAAAAAATAATATCACTATTTACTTAAATGTGATATAAATGAAACTTGCTATTATTTTGTTGAATACAATCATCAAAAATAAAAAAGATATAATTAACTAATATTGTTTATATTAGCACACACATACGCATAGACACACACATATAATTTATTAAAAATTATTTTAAATATAATAATAAGTCATCTTAAATTGAAAATATGGAAAAAAAACTATAATCATGAAAATGGAAATAATAACAAAATGAAAGAAAAAAATCAAAATAAAAACTTGAATAAAAAGGAAATAAAACTAAAAAATAAAAATTAGTAACTAATGGAAGTTACTAAAGAGCCCATAATAAGACCTCAACCAATCACCTTACAAATAAATAAATTTAAATAATACTAAAAAATAACAAAAATGAATTTCCAATGCTAAATTATGAATAAGCCGACATATTTTTTTTGGTAAAAAACAAACTAATATGTATTCAAAGCAAAATTGAATGTGGAATACCATGCAAAAGGTATAATAATACCTAATGAAATAGAAAAGTAAAATATAAGAATGTTTTATTTTGAAACGAGTAAAATAAAAGTAATAAAATATAAAAATAATATTGTTTTTTATAAATGTATGGGGTGGTAGGAGGGGGATCAATTCACATTAATATCGAAAGAATACTTGTTGACTGATAGGCTTGGGGCTTGGGAAATAAGTCCAACAACCAAGTTGAAGCTTATGGCCTATATGTTGAGGCACATTGAATCAGAATTAAGGAAGTCACATTTTTGGGTGATTCCTTCTTGGTCATAAAACACATGCGTTCTAACTCTTCATCCCAGAGCAATAAGCTCAATCAGTTGCTCCAATGTGCCCTTGGTATGTTCCCTCTTTTTGTTAAATTACATTTTTTTCATATCCCAAGAGCCCTAAATGCGGAAGTGGATACACAAGCCAACAAGACATGTCAATTGAATGAAGGACATACAATGGTCAATGGAAATGAAAGTTTCCTACCCATCCCCTAAGTTTACAATGCTTGTCTCTTTAATCTTGTCTCCCTCTCCTAAGACCCTAATCATCTTGCCCATTGAACCTAACCCTCCCCCAAATACCTCTACCTCCCCTCGAACCCTTTACCGATCATCCTCCCCCCCTCCTCTCCCAGGCTCTCCCTTCTGCCAACTCCACCTGGAATTGTCTGAAGACCCATCTCTGATCTCCCATGATAGGAGGCAATATTATATCGACACATGCGAGGTCACCTAGTGTGAAGGATCTGATAAGTGGGGGATCTCTCCTGTATGTCCCTTGGATTTTGGTTTATTACCGGTATGCTCAAGTGTTCTTAATGCGAATTCCCTTTGTGTATGAGCCACATTTACTCCTTCTGGTTCTGATCAGAGGACTCACCCACTTGAAGGTAAGGATGACTGAAGTGAAGGACATTTCAACTAGCAGAGAAATAATGGAGCCACCATGGGATCCCAGGGGCACACAAACCACTCCTCTGTGTCACACACAACTTTTGTTTGGCTCAAATTATATATTGTGGCGATACAGTATGAAATTTTTCATAGTGATGGTGTTCGACTCTATCCTACAAATTGATAATGGTTGGTTTCTGTTGAAGGTTCTAGGTAGCCCCTGGATAGTAGCAGTGGTTGGGGAATTCTCTTATCCGCATTCTCAGGTGCCCCTCTTGTATGTGAATCTAGTTTGGTTCGGCATAAATTATTTGATAATGAATTCATTGATGAAATTGGTGCCTCTACAAGTGACCAAAATCCGGTTTGAAGGGATTCACATAGGTTTAATTGCAATGGAAACAGGTTCCTAGGGTTGTTGTCATCCTTGCTCGGGTAGGGTGGCAAGCAACGACGTGCACGATTGGGTCAAATTCCCTCCCCTAACCACCTTTTCTCCCCTACCTGTGAAACATGTTCCTATGAACACAAGAAATTACATGTTGATATTGTTGAGTTGCATATGCTCCTTCACTAATAGAGGGAAACGACTAGTGAGAACCAGGAGTTGATAGTGGAAAAAGTAAGCAAATTAGACAGTTGGAAGATGAAGTCAGGGTGCTTGAAAGTGTTAGGTCCCTAAACTACTAGTGTAACCCCTTATTGTTATTAGTTCAACCCCCTTATTATATTGTTGTGCTCATGTATTCCCCATATTGTTAGTATTTTGTCCCATAGAAGCCCACTGTCATTATTGTTGTGCCCTTACATTATTATTGTTATGTCGGAGATAAGAAATTACAGAGTTACAGTTGTTTCAAGATCGAGCTCCTAAAATCAAGAAACATCAAAAGAAGAGGACATATCAAGAAGAAAAAGGTTCAAGAAGTGAAAGATCACATCAAGCATCAAGAAATGAATCCGACCATATATTGTAATAGAAGGACATATCAAGAAGAAAAAAGTAATAGTGTTGATTGATTCGGGCAGTACCCATAATTTTATTCATTGTACGATAGCGAAGGAATTGAATTTCTTCCTATATCTAGCACTAGAGTGTCAAGTGATGGTTGCAAATGGAAGCACCATAAATTGCTCTGGAAAGTGCCATAATATCAAGCTATCCATGAGAGAATATGTTTTGAATAGTCCAATGCTTTCCATTCCAATGGGTGGTGTTGATGTTGTACTAGGAGTCCAACGCTACAATCTTTGGGTACGATAAATTTTAATTTTCAAGAACTCTTCTTGATTTTTTTTTTTAGAAGGAAAGGAAGTTGAATTAAGGGGTATCCCAAGGAAACTGGGAAAAATAATCAGCTCGAATGACATGAACAAGCTTATAAAGGAAGAACAATGTGGCATAATTTCACAGTTATGTTCGCTAGAGGTTCCCATGTCGAAATCATCTATTTGTCCATATCTCAAAAAAGTCTTGGACAATAATTCCAAGGTATTTGAGACTCCCAAAGGCCTCCCACCTATTTATGATCATGATCATACTATTCATTTTCTAGGAAGTGTTCCTCCAAACATCAGGACTTACAAATACCCCTTTGCACAAAAGAGTGAAATTGAACGTATGGTTGCAGAAATGATAGAGGCTGGTATAATTCAACTAGTCAAAGTTATATCTCTGCTCCAGTAGTATTGATGCATAAGAAGGATTGATCATAGTGGATGTGTCTGGATTATAAAGAGCTCAACAAGATCACTATTAAAGATAAATTTCCCATTCCTGTCATTGATGAATTATTGGATGAATTGCATGGAGAAATTTACCTCAGCAAGTTGGACCTTCATGTAGGATATCATCAAATCAGAATGAAGACTGAAGACATTTCGAAAACAACATTTAAAACTCATGAGGGTCATTATGAATTTTTGGCCATCCCTTTTGGCCTTACCAATGCACCTTCTACATTCCAAGGTTTGATGAATTCCATTTTCAAACCCTTCCTTAGAAAATTTTTGTTAGTATTTTTTGATGATATACTAATCTGCAACAAGTCTTGGAAGGATCATGTTCAACATGTTGATAGAGTGCTCAGAGTATTAGACGAGAAACAATTTAAACCTCCAAATGTTTCTTTGGAATACAAAAGGTGGAATACTTGGGTCATATTGTATCTCATGAAGATGTTAATGTAGACCCTCAACAACAACAAGTTCTCCAACTCTTAAAGGATAAACTCACTTTGGCATAGAATCGAATGAAACAATAGGCAGATCAACATCGCAGCGAACGAAGTTTTGATATAGGCAACTGGGTATTTTTACGAATACAACCATACAAACAAATGCCCCTCAAGCAAGCTAAGAAGGATAATAAATTATCACCAAAGTACTATGGTCCTTACAAGGTGCTGCAAAAGATTGGTACTATGACATACAAATTGGAGCTTCCTGCATCTTTCCGAGTGCCCCTAGTTTTCCATGTTTCATCCTTAAGGAAGTTTATAAGTGACAAGCTCCCAGTTCAAACAATCTTGTCGGAACTTGATGAGGAAGGAAAAATCATATTGGAACCTGAAGTAGTCACAGAAACAAGAACCAGACAACTACAAAATCGATCAATTTAAGAGTATCTCATCAAGTGGAAGAACTTACCCGCTGAAGATTCCACATGGAGGATGAGAATTTTATGCAGAAGCATCCAGAACTACTCAAGCGTTGAGGACAACACTTTTTGAAGGAAAGGGGCACGTTAGGTTCCTATACTACTAGTGCAACCCCTTATTTTTATTAGTTCAACCCCCTTATTATATTGTTGTGCCCATATATTCCCCATATTGTTATTATTATGCCCCATAGAAGCCCACTATTGTTATTGTTGTGCCCTTACATTATTATTGTTATGTCGGCTCTGATTACATTATGACCCCTTAGACTCCTATATATAGAAAGGAGGTCTTGTCATTTGTACCATCCAAGAATTGTTCATTGTGTAATGTAAAAGAGGTTGCCCCCTCGAAGAGGCTGAATTCTAAGGCGTTGATCTTTCTTTTCTATCTTTTTGTGAGTTGATTTCACAACAGAAAGCATGTTCAAGGACCTCCAAATTCAGCTCGCTAGGCAAAATTATCCACCTGTATAGGAAAGATTGGCCTAGACCTTAACCGTCCTATCATTTCTGAGGACTAGCCAATGTTGTTATGTCTAGTTTTCTATATATCTTTCTCTTATTGCAGTTTTGTCAAGTATATACTAGTAGAATAATAAGAGTGCAATCTTGTTTTGAAATTTTGATGGATAATTGGGCTTGGTTAGATAGCCCGCATATGTAGCTTATGAAGCCTTGTGATATAATGGAATTGTAAATATCCCAATTTTTTGTCGCAACCCAGTGCAGATTTAATATAATCAATACTTTTTCGTGTTAATTTTTTTTTAATATAAATGTAAATTTATTTTGACTTTGGATTTATTGGAATAAAAAAAAAATCTAGAGGTATATATATTATATTTTCATTTCAAAAAACATTAAGGAAATAATACATTTCCTCTCATACTAATGAATAATCATTTAATTGTTTTAATTATATGTATTTTTAATATCATTTATACATTTGTTTTTAAATATTGTTTTTATTAACATTAATATTTTATTAAATTTGTTTTTAATTATTAATATTATTCTTAAATTTAAATATTTAATATTTTTTAAAAATAAGATAACATTGAAATATTTTATTTATATATATTGGGGTGAACAATGGTTTTGCAGTTCACACATTTTCTGAAGATACCATAAAGACTAGGTTAGGTTTCAGATATGTGAAGCGTGGAGAGACTACCTATCAGAATACCGACTTATAAGGTTGTTGCAGGTTCACGTGGGGGAGGGCATAATGGGAATGTGAGCGGGGTGAATTGGATTAGATGCACAAAAGGGCTGAAAGGGTTTTCACTATGGGTTTCACTAGGACACAAATATCACTAGGGTAAATTGGGCTATGGTTTAGTGAAAAAGACAAGGGAGAGAATTACGAGAGGGACGATGGGTGGATAGTTTCTTGCCATTTGAGGATTAATGATGATCGAGAGGATGATATGGATGAAGATCTAGTTGATTACTCACCAGATCCATATGATTTTGTGTCGATTTGGCAAGGTTCACCACATCAACACCAAAAATGGCTTTAGAAGATCCAGGGTTTTCTCCAGAAAGCCATATTTTTTACTCTCTGCCTAAGTCAGAGGCCCTCAATATTCAGTTGATGGGAAACCCTAAATTTGGCGAACCCTTACGACTATCAAGACCACCTCTCGAACCGAAGGTGACATTGCAGTCAGGGGAATGTTCTCATCACTACTAGATAAGTAGTTTGAGTCCCTTTTTGGAGGAGTTGGTCGTATTAGGGGTCTTCCAAAAACCTAGCGAACTTGCAAGATTGACATCAGCTGTCTCAGGAGCAGGGTTTCAGATCCATTTGAGAATTTTATATCGCAAGTGGGAGTGACAAGGACCTATGGTGATATAAGGACTCAGATGTCATGGCTCTAGCAAGGGGGAGAAATATTGTCATGGGATGGCGATGGTACAAAAACTTTTGTACCCTATTGTGGGGGTTACTTACAAGGGGCCTTAGAGAACCATAATGTTGCAGGAAAAAAAGGGTGGATGGTTGATAATTCTCAAGGAGAGGAATCCCACCCTAAAGGGGGGAAAGGGATTCAAAATTAAGGGAAAAAAGATAAATGTACGAAGGTTAAAGAGGCATCCAAGAAGCCGGTTTTAGGAGAAGGAATTTAATGTGATGAGATAATGGAGATAGTAGGGAAGGTGTTAGTAGGGAGAGTTCATGGGAGAAATTTCTCTATGACATGATGGAGGAAGTGGATACAAGAAGAATGGGCTCAAAATTTCCTGCTAGCTCCACAGGTTCATACGTTGATGAGGGGTTGGTTTTCCAAGGGGTTTAAAGAAGAATATAGTCTAATTGGGTCTTGTCTAAAATTCACATTATCAAATTGATGCCAATTTTATTTAAGATGTGGTATCCACTCTTCGACCCTAACATAGAACAATTAGGAGTAGGGCCTGTGTGGGTGAGACTGCCTAGATTACCGATGCAGATGTGGATGGAAGATGTGTTAAGAAGTATTGGGAACAATCTGTGGTCTTTTCTGGAGTATGATCACTCATACGTGGAGTCAAGGAAGATTGCCTTTGCACATATATTAGTTAACCTTGACACCAATGAAGGATTGTTTTCCAGTCTAGATATCCATTATAGAAGGCATGTACATTATCAGATCCTGGATTATGAGGGGGTACCTTTTTGTTGTCAAAGGTGCCATAAAGTTGGGCACATTTTGAAGGAATACATTTTGCCTTATTCTGGAAAGAAAGGTAAATTGTCCATGGTGGGTGCAAAAATGGGGAGCGTTGGAAAAACTGGTGGATTTGAAGCACTGAAGTCTAGGGGGTTCATCAGAAGCTGTGGGAGCATAGATTATAAATTCAAGGTGGAGCTCACCTAGTCTGCAGAAGGAAGGTGAGGAGAGGCACAAGCATTTAGAGGAATCAGATGCCTACTCAACCTCCTTTTCTTCAGGTACACTAATTTCTTCCTCCCCTATTTCAAACACGAATGTGTCTTGTATATCTATTCTTGTGGTTTCGAAAGATTCATATTCGTATTTTTATTTGGGGATGATTGGGGTTTATAATTATTCAAGTGGATATGTTTCTTGTCCAATTCCCCCTGAGCCTGCATGTTGTTTGACACCCACACCTTCTATCTTGACATCCATTAAGGAAAGTTCTTGTTCCAAAAAGGAACCTAGGTAAATATCCATTAAAAATATAGACCTCCTCCCAAGCCCTATCTCCCACCTAAGTTTTTGAGAGGGCTCAACCCTCCTTCCTCAAAAAAAATTAAAATCTCTAGGGGGCGCTTGTCCCATTTGACAAAAGCGATTATCTAGGCCGGTAAGGATGTAGTCACTAGAAGACAACTTTCTTTAGAAGGGGTTCTTAGAGTAGTGAATAGCTCTACATATGGAATAAAATGAAGTGCCTCTTTTTCAATTGTAGAGTGTTGGATAACTCCCCTAGAAAGCTAGCATTAAAGAATTTAATTTTTTGGAATTGCTAGATATTGTAATCCTACAAGAGACACTAGGAAGGAGTGGTTATATAATGAGATTGATGGAATTTTGGCCTCTAGTTGGTTTTTCACAGTGATAGACGTGAGAGGCTGATTAGGTGGATTGGCTCTGGGGGTTAATTGCAATATTGTCAAGATTATAAATTATTGGGGATGCGAGGGTGTAATTGTAGTTGATATTTTCTCTGAAGAGCTAAGATGTGAGTTTTACGTTGTTAATGTCTATGGGTCATGTCAAGGTAGAGGGAGTTTTTTGGAATAAACTCATGAATTTTGAGTTTATGAGGAGAGATCATCTAATTCTGGGAGGAGATTTAAATTTCTCATTGGGAGTTTATGAGATATTGGGGGAGCATGCCATGGATGATCCCCTTATGGGGTTTTTTTTCCAATTTTATAAATTCTCATAACCTTGTAGATGTTGAACCTGCTAGAATTAATCCCACATGGCCAACTCAAAGAATTGGGAATGTGATGATTGCTCATAGATTTTATTGCTTTTTGATAAAAATAGGGTTACTAGAGAAATTCATTCTATTTCAGCAATGGGTAGGCTAGGGAGGGATATCATACCACCATCTAATTTTTTTGGAAGTAAGGCGAGAAGTTTTTAAACCAAAGGCTCCATTCAAATTTAATGCGATTTTTCTAAAGGAGGAGGCCTTCTATGGGATGGTACGAGCAAATTGGTGCCCATGCATTTAGGAGAATGAGAGATCCTATGCTTCACAGTTTGCAAAAAATCTCAACAAAGTAAAGTAGGAAACAATCAAGCAGATCAAGGAGAAAGTAAAGAAGGACAATGAGGCCCTTAGGAATATAGAAGTAGAACCGACTTAGCCGGAAGACCCAAGGAATGGATGCTATGACTCAGTTGAGTCTAAACAACATATTATAGAACTAGAGTCCGAAAAGAAGAAGAAGGAAGAATCATAGCGACTAAAAAGTAGGGAAACATGGTTATGTGGTAGAGATGACAACACCAAATTCATTCAATAGTTTTCAAAGGGTTGACAAGTTGTTAATACCATATTTTATCTGGAAAATTAGGCGGGAGAAGAGGTAAGAAATTTAAGAGATTTAGCCGAGCTGGGTACTCAACATTTCTTATCTTTGTTCTCAGCTCCTCAAGAGGCCACCCTAACATAAATTATGCAGATTACCCTTTTTTTCCAAGATACATGGATCAGGAAGAAGATAGGGAATTAATGGAACAAATCTTTGAAGGAGAGCTAGAAAAGGTTATGAATGGATCCAACAAGGACAAAATCCTAGGTCCTAATAGATGGTCGGTGGAATTTTTGTGGGATTTTATGAGTTACTAGGGAGGGATCTTCTAAATGTGGTGGAGGAAAGCATCAAATCTAGACAAATTTATGATGCCTTTAATGCTACATTCTTAGCTCTCATTACTAAGTTAAATAACCCTAAAACCTTTGATTTTTTCATACCCATCTCCCTTTGAAATTATATCTATAAAATCATTGCAAATATCATTGTGAATTGACTAAAGCCTATCTTGTCTCAGCGTATCTTAAAGGAGCAATTTTATTTTCTTGAAGATAGGAAAATCCATGAAGCCATTGGAGTGGCACAGGAGGCCCTTCACAGCCTGAAAGTCAAAAAGGAAAAAAGTATGGTCTTCAAGCTATATCTATCAAAATATTATGACAGAGCCAATTGGCTCTATCTTCATATTATGCACACTCATGTGGAGTTTGATATGAATTTTATTTATTGGATAATGTGTTGAATCACTTCGGTTCCATTTGCTATTTCAATAAATGTTTAAGCTACTGAATTCTTTCATGTTGAAAGAGGCTTTCATTAGGGGCGCCCTGTAGCTCCACTGTTGTTTTTAATTATCATGGAAGTATTGAGTAGACTGATGAGGGAAGCAAAAAGAAGAGGGGACCTGTGAGGGGCTTATGTGGCTAGGGAATTATATATATCCCACCTTATATTTGTAGATGATGTCCTATTAACTACAAAAGGATCTAGGAGGGATTCCATAACTCTAAAAATGATCCTTAATTTATTTTGCAAAGTTACGGGAATAGAAATTAATAATAAAAAATGCACCATTTCAGTGGTAGGGTGCTCAAAGGAGGAAATTTTGTATGCCTAATCCCTATTCCCTTTCCAAACAAAACCTTTTGATGAAGGACTTAAATACCTTCCCACCTTCTATTTATAGATGATATCCTATTAATTACAGAAGGATGTAGGAGGGATTCCAAAATTGTAAAAATGATCCTCAATTTATTTTGCAAAGCTATGGGAAAGGAAAATAATAATAAAAACTGTACCATTTCAGTGGCAAGGTGCTTGGAGGAGGAAATTTTGTATGCCCAATCCCCATTCCCGTTCCAAACAAAACATTTTGATGAAGGACTTAATTTGAAGCCGAAAAATTATAAAAATGCAAACTGGATCTGACTTAGGGAAATGATAGAAAAAATATTAAAACGATGGATTTTTTGGTGGATTTCATGAGCTGGTATGTTAGTCCTTACCAAATATGTTTTGGAGGTGATTTTGGTTTTTTTGGGCATTTATTTCATGGATACCCAATTGAATTCTAATCCTTATACGGAAAATATGCAACATATGTTTATGGAAGGGAGCCAAGGAGGGCAAGATTTCTCATGGGTTAATGAGAAAGAATTGCATTGCCCAAAAATGGGGGTGGGGGTGGGGGGCAGGGGTCTCAAGAATATAGTTCCTTTCTCACATACCAATGGGCTGCAAAGGTGGGGTGAAGAATTGATCTCTACCAAAAATTGTGGATAAAAGTAGTCATTAAAAAATACATATCCCCACAATAGTTTGAGGATTGGATCCGAAATCTGATTAAAAGTAGACCTACAATATCAACAGTTTGGAAGGTAGCTGTAGACTTGTTTAACGTAATCAGATCTGGCATGACATTGAAATTAGGATTTGGGATTCGATTCCACATGGGGGTGGACGCTATGGATGGATGTGGAGATAGTCACTTATTTCCACCAGAGTTGCTTGAGTTCCTGACAACCCAGGGCATAAAATATTTGAATCAAATAGAGATCTGGAAAACACTGCGTTATGGGCCCAAGAATGGAGGTCGACTCAAGCCCTTAACCTTCCCGAATATTGGAATCAATATTGACACCGCTACATAGGGGCACTTACCTTTACACATGTAAGAATTAAAGACAAAGAAGATGAGTTACAATGGATCCACTCTTCTTTTGGTAAGTATTCCCCAAAGGAAGGTTATCTGCATATATGTTCCGACAGAGAGCTAAGGGTCTATGCCTGGTGGTGGAAGTAGGTATGGTACTTGAAGTGCCCAATAAAGGCATGTTTGTTCCTATGGTGTTTGTTGGAAAACAACATTCCAATTGGAGACAACTTAAAGAAAATATCCTTTGTAGGACTATCTTGGTGTCCTTTATGTAAAGTTGCAGAGGAGGCAGTGGATCATCTGTTCCTCTTTTTCATGTTACCCTTCAAAATTGGAATTTGGTTCGTAATGCTTTATCAGATATAATTAACTAGCAAGGGTACTTTGACATATCAACATGGCATGACTGGTGGAATGAAGCCTCCCCCCAAAAATTGAGGAACCTTTCACCTCTTATAAGTTGGGGAGGAATAATATTATCTTTAATGAGAAGGAAATCAGGCCTGAAACTATTGGAGCTCAATTTATTGCTATCTACTATTAGATGCCTGAAGATGCATCTAGATACAGAGCTTGCATAATCAGGGAAGAATAATTAGATCAGCCTAGGCCTTGGGCATATTTCGATGGATCTTCTCAAGAAGGGGGATCATGTGGAGGAGGGGAAATCCTCTATATTAAAGAAAATCATTCTTACAAATTAAAGAGTGTTTTAGGTTGTGGAACAAACAACTTTGCAGAACTTTTTAGTTTAAAGCTTCTTCTTCTTTTTTCCTTTGAAAAAAGGTGCCGACAACTACAAGTATTTGGGGACTTTGAGGTGGTGGTTGATTGGTTTAACCAGATTGTTGTTTGTCACATGCACACACTTAGCCATATTTTTGAAGATAGTTTGAGGATTAAAGGAAATTTTGATTTAATCATTGCCATCATAGTTATAAGGAAAGGAACACCATTTCCAACTGCCTTTCCAAGGAGGGCGCGCAACAGGCTTTGGGGTATGGAAGAATCTATAACAACAAGGAAATGAGCACAACAAGTATTATCATCTACCTTTTGTAGATGATCTACAGGAAGATGCAAACAAAAGATAAAGGCAATCATCTAGTTTCTTGTTACTTTTTTTGTTTCAAGCAATATTTGTTTGTATGAGATATATGCATCCTTGATCTTGGAGACTCACAGTTTATTTTTTTTGAGACATGTTCCTATAGCCAGTGTTAAAAAATTGAATTTTAAATATATTATTTAGAATATGAACACTTGTTGGTGGTATAATCCATTGCCGATTTTTGATGTTCTTATCAAGCACCTTCATAACATAATTTTCATTTTTTATTAATATAAATTGTGATTTACCCCATGATTTTATTATTATTTATATTTAATATCAAATATTATTATTATCAATATTTAATACTATTACTAATTTTATTTTTAATTTTTATTTACCATTTATTAATGAAATAAGTGTTTCATGTTAATTTTTATGTTGAATATGAAAGAAATTACACATCTACTAATTATTACAATTATATATTTGTTATGAACCCATCATGTCATTTATAAAAATTGAATTTAGATAAGAAACATCACAATCATTTTTTCAAACTACTAGAAATAGCCCAATTTACATATAAAACTATTGTTTTTATTTTAAAAAATTATAATTAAAAATTATTAAATAAAAATATAAAATTAATTTATTTATTAGTTGCATAAAACGATTATAAATTAAATATATATATTTATTTTTTTTTAGCAATAATTATCAATAGTTATGTCATGTCTTTAATACTTTGTATGAGTTTATTTATAATTTAGAAAACATTTTAAGAACAAATTAAGAATTAATTTTTTTAAATATTTAAAAAATATGATTTTTATAATAAACTTGTTAATTAATTTAAATTATTTAATTTTAAATTTCATTATTTATTTTTAAAGTAAAAAACTTATTATTTTTCATAAAAATTATAAAGTTTATGAGTATTTTTAATTTTTATCTTTTCACTATAGAAATTACACCAATGGCAGAAGAATGATTTAGCAATCATGAACCCAAAAAAGTTGATTATAAGAGTAATAGACAATAGAGTTTTAGAGTTGTTCTTGAAGCGAGAGAACTAACATGGAGCATAAGATGAAGTTATAGCATAGTCCTAAATCTCAACAACATAATGGAAAATAACTTAAACAATATCATTAAGAAGAAAGAGAGGTATCCACTTCTATGGTTGGGCCTCATCATTATAGTGAGGGATCAAAACAGGTCCTGGAGGAAAACCAAGTTTCAAATGCATTAGGTGACCTTCAATGTCCATGAACATCAACTTTATTTCATCCAATTGAAGAATACTTTGATTATGTGTTTCTTTGCAATTCACCAACATCTTGCCAAGAATAGCCTTGAGCTACTAATACAAATATACCATATACAAATAAAGGTATTTTCCAACCTCTAGTGTTCCCCATGTCGATGATCTAAGTGGCTTGGCTACCCAAAACTTTAGCATCCAAGACCCATTGACATTTAAACCTAGCTTTATTCTTAAGGGTGTTAAGCTTTGACTAAATTTTTAGAGGAGTATTTGCATGAAAATGTCGAGTTGACACATCTACCTAAAACCTATTACACAATCGCCAACCTCTCCCCTACCTCTGCCACCTATGCAACAACGTGCACACTATATAGTCATGGTTGTAGATGGGAGAAAGAGCCACATTAGATTGAGCATCCCCAGATACAGAGGGAAAACTAAGTGCAACTAGGTGAATGTCTTAAATCCTTTTGAGCTGGCAAGTAAGGCGTTGATAGTGAGTGGAGAAAGGGACAAGTGAGCAACAATTTCTAAGAAGGGATGGATGTGACACTGTCCTCCCATATCTATCCAAGTAACTGGCCAACCGGGGTACACAGGTGATTAGAGGCTACTATGATATGATTCAAACTCCTAGGCATCCTTTAGGAAGTGGAATCGTTGGAAACCCATCAAACATACCTTCCACATCAGCAACAACACTCTCAAGAGCCATCCCAACCACACAGGTATTATGCCCCTGGGTCCCATTGAGGTTTTAAGCTATTAAACCTCTGAAATCTTCCTTGTTATAGGCATGCCAATGTTCATAGAGCTCTGGACGCTCCCAAAAGCCTACATTCCTGCATCCAGGGAATATTTCTAGCGAACCTGTGCTAGATTTCACGGGATTTAAGGTACTTTTCAAGCCCAGAATTCTGACCATTTCCCAGAACTTGTTGTAACCTCCAGATTCCATTAAACACATGATGACAAGACTAATAAACCAAAAACTAACTTCAAGGCTAAGCCTGACCATCCCCAATTGGGATTGACATTTTGTCAAACACTTGGCATCAATGAAATCTACAGTCTATGATACAAGACATAGCATGAATGACTGAAAAATCTTATGAGACATGAAAATAAGGATCACCACCTTCTCCTTTGTACTTTTATGACATTAATTAGGTCTTGCATCCATCATTTTAACAAGTAATTAACCATGACCTGAACCAGTCACTTAAGCATGCTTATAACCAACATAAAATCATGAAAATAACAGTGAGATAATAGCCATTAAATCCACATATAAATAAGTGAAAAAGTAAGAGAACTTAGCTTTTATTAAACATACGCAAATTTGTCCAGGTTTAGGACTTCTATGTACCACTCGACCTTAGACAGGGTTGAACCAAATATTTCTTTTAGCTAGTCACTGTTGTGCCATATTCCAAGCATGAATTTGGGATCTCATGGAAAAACCAATCCAAAAAAAACCAAGGGAATCCATAGGTTAAACCACCTCCAGCTTCACCAATTCATGATCACACCAAAACTAGTGCTCCGATCACAAAACTGACCCAAACTTGGAATGGCATCCAAAATCCATCACTATCCTTGAGAAATTTTTCATTTCCTTATCTCTCAGGCTTTAACATAATCCAATCCCAGATCACTATGCCATCAATCGAGACACCTTCCTCAGGCTTCACTGTGTATCCACCAAAACCCATCAAGGGATTCCTATGCCTTTGGGAATGAACCTTGAGACCACCTCAGCTCCGGATTCCAAAATCCATTTAGCAATTCCAAAGCTCAAAACTGAGATTAACATCTCAACACACCATGGCATTCAGAAAAATGCAAGGCTAGGTTGAAAACCATTGTCATAACCCGACAAAACCATGCCACCAATAGCAAGAGAACCATACACCAACATGAAAAGCCGTGCATGTCAAAACCAACTAGGAAATCACACATGCAATATGTTACTTGCAAGGATTCCCACTGAATTTGATTAATCCTGCTCTTCCTTGCTTAATCATTGATTTTCTTCCTTTTCCTTTGCTTTCTTTTCCTTCCTTGCTCCAAAGCTAGAGTGCTCCAAGAAAATTCTAAGTGTCTAAGGGTAAAAGAGAGATAGAATAATGAGAGAGCTCCAAAACTGAACTGACCAAGCTTGCCAACTGATCCTCAAAAGCCTTTTCATTAATGAGGCCTCTATTTTCTTCAATTTCCATTATTTTCCTTCATTTTCCTCCTCACATGCAACTTGTGACCTTTCACCTCCCTTTTCTCCTATAAGTGTGCCGAAAATTCCTTTTTAATGCCTTTGCCTTTGCCAATTTCTTTTAGCCATAAACAAATCTAGTGATTCCCACTTGGATATCTTTGCCCAACATTCATCTTGGAATCAGTGTCCCTTAACAGTGGTCATATTTTTCCTTTATTAAATTTTATTACATGGAATTTTCACCAGGGCTGTTACAAAACCATCCTTCTTGGGGAACACCATCCTTGGTGTTAAACCACATCAAGGCCTCAACAAAACCGCTAGAAATAAAACACACTGCCCATGGAGCTTCATAACTTATCTTGTAGTAGTATTTACAATGAAAGACCTGCTCAAAAGAAAAACATCATGACAACATGGAAAGATAAAAAACCATATCGCTTACTACAACTTTATAGCATAACTCATTACAGTATTTACAATAACCACATATACACATATAGACATTTTCTAAACCATCAAATAAAAGGATATGATTCTTGCAACCACAACAAGGGATTCCATAGGCTCACACCTCCACCCTCAAAGTAATACCGGGATTCATCTCCTTCCCAAGAAGTCCAGAATCCACTGCCACAGTCAAACTACATCTAATGTCCAATGTTATAATCCTGTGCCACTTGTCCTCTCAGCGAACAGTTACCAACTCATTGTTCCAGGGTACACTCCCAATGTGCATTTTATTCCATCTGGCAATGCTAATGAAAAAAAAAAATATATCTACCACCTTCCCTTCTCTGCTACATAGTCCCTCGGGAAATCTAATCACCCTTTCTATGCAGTCAATCACCTTACAAGTTCCCAAACATCCCCTTTCCCAGACAATCCATCCCTTGGAAAGGATTCCTCACATTAGAAAGTCAAACAACCAAGGCATATACCTGCCTCAAACCATCATATCGGTCATAACACGCTCATGGAAATCAATCGACACTATTGGGTACTAGTGCCCCACAATGACCCTACTCCTGAAGTGCTTTAACATCACACTGCTGCATGTTCCAATTCCTTTTGTTGTTGATGCTAATGCTTGCAGTCAATTTCAACCACCCAATCGGGCATTTCCGTGCTTCCTTTACCAAGAACATAACTTCCATTAGATTAAAATAAATTGAAATAACTTCAAATCATACCTTATTGGTAGCTCTTCAATAAGGTACACCTGCAATCCTGTTTACTTCTTGTCGCAACAAGTCAAACTATAATCTTTGACCCAATCATCATGTATAAATATATCACATCATGTTAGCTCAAAACATAACCATGATAGATCAAAATCATAAATCACATGTAACCATAATAAACCAGAATCATAATTCACACGCATAATAAAACTGAAATAAAATACTAATACTTATCCTTTAATCAATCCTTATCTTCTACCTTTGCTTTTATTCCATACGCACTCCGAAATGGTTTCCATACCCCACAAATGCCCAATGCCTTCTCCTCAACCATGTGCACATACACATAGTTTGCATCACACACATACAACCACACACAACATACAACGCCATGCAATACATGCACATACACCGGACATACAACATATACACCTACACCCAATGTACAACACAACACAATACATACACCAACATCCGGTGTAGACCAAAAAAAAATACATACAACTACACCCGATGTATAACACAATACATATAGGTAAACAAAGTACAACACAATGAATACACATGTCATGATACCATGACTACACCATGCACATACATAATACCGCATGTACACAAGACAACATGTACAACTTGTAAATAGTACTTCATGTACACCAGTACCGCATATACAACTTATACACAGTACCACCTACACACAACAACACCTGCATAATGTGTACACAACATCACATGTGCATGACACCCCTTGTACAATGTGTACACAACGCCACATGTACATTGCACCATTTGTACAATGTGTAGACAAATCTAGACATACACAACACCACATGCATGATATGTACATGAAACCATATGTACACAGTACTACATGCAAGACATGTACACAACACCACCTACACACAACACCATATGTACAACATGTACACAACACCACATGCTCACAACACCACTTGCACAATCATTCACACAAAACCATATGTACATAGCACCACAAGTACAACATGCATGCAACACACTGCATATATAACATGTACATAAGATCATTTATACATAGCATTGCATATCCAACATGCTCTCAACACCGTATGCACACAACACCACATATCCAAAATGTACATAACACCATCTATTCCCAACACTGCATATGGAATATTCACACAACACTATCTATACCACCCTGTACATAACATTGCATAAAAACATGTAGATAGCACCATCTATGCCCAACATTGCATATGCAATATTCACACAACACTATCTGTACCAACATGTACATAACATTACATAACAAGATGTACACACAATATATATACACAACACCACATGCGCACAACATCACAGATGCAACATGTACAACATATACAATATACAAACAACAATAGTACCACAAAACCACACTGTCTCTACCAAGCAACCTTGCTTCTAGTGTCTCTCCGCCATCTACGCTTATCTTGGCATGTTGCACATCACCCTGTTTTTGTTTCACTGATGTATCTCTCAGCATTAGTCTATCCATAACATAAACATAGACATAGTATAATCACATAATATCAATTCATATCCATATGCTATTAACCTCAAAGATCTGTTAGGCTACTCTTCCCACTTGATTACTCATGAACTGGAAATCTCTTTATGCCATTCACTTGCATAAGCGATCATTCCTCCATAAGAATGATTCCTGATGATCCTATCAAACAGTGACATATTTACATAGATACATACATATATATAACATTAGCACAAAACAATCATGATCTCTTCAAAAATGACATACCTACATACATACATGTATACATATATATACATCAACACAATCATGATCACAAAATAATTATCAGATATCATAAGGTCAAGGTTAAGAAAACTTCCTTTATCCATGCAACACATGTACAACATCGAGAACAATAATTCCCAATATAGCTAAGGCATATGATGCCTCAAATCTATTTAGTTTACCTTTCCTGATTAATTTTCTCATGACTGTCCCGCCATCGTCCATTTACACGATTGGACCCAACCAATCTAACTAGTTGTCATACTCTTGCCTTCAACTTCCCTTATACATGCATCGAGCTTCAACTAGGTCTTACATCACATGTTGGGTACCACAAAACTCTCCTCGAACTCCATTAAATTCCCTCTTTCACAAACCAATTCTCAAGACTCAAAGAATAAAAGGCGAGACAAGAAACAAAAAAGAAGAAAACCGTGAAAATCAATAACCATACGACTCCATAAACAAAGTGGCATGGACATGCACAAGACAAAAACAAAACTGCAATCAAGTACAACAAATCA
This sequence comes from Pinus taeda, assembly GCA_000404065.3. NCBI lineage: Eukaryota > Viridiplantae > Streptophyta > Pinopsida > Pinales > Pinaceae > Pinus > Pinus taeda. The sequence goes on along the minus strand of APFE030797337.1, from coordinate 43,085 downwards.
CCAAAATACCAAAGGCACAAGACTGAAAACAAATTCCATGACTCAATCCACATGGTTCCCAGTGCTTCCAAAGGAAAGCTCAACTTGAGCCTTCCTCAGAATTTCATGGAAGTCACTTTGCCATGCAATCTCCTCCATCATACTGCAATAAACACATAATTTTCAGGGCATAAATAAACATACAATACGCTAGTTACCTTACCTTGTTGTGCCAAGCATGTTTCTTGCAACTGAACACATCCAAGGCATCTCTCAAGGGACTCCAATCCTTTGACGGATCCAGCTATAACTAACAATTAGTTGATGTACCTGTCAAATACATGTCCATGAATATAACACATATCCACATAACTTTAGACAAATTAGGGTTAAGAAGACTTCATGTATGTAAAGCAATCATTTGTTTGGAATTAGGGTTTCCAATCATGGCCAAATTCTCACCCAATTCCTTTCTTTTACATTTTTACCTTGTTGCAATAGAGCCTTACTATGTACTATCATATCACCCAATTGCTAGTTATATAAACACATCAACTATTACCTTGTCATGTTAATACCAAGCATGTTTCCCTACAACTATTCGCAGATGTCAACCACATGTTCCAACTATCAAGACACTCATATCTATCAATTTGAAATCAACCTTTACCAAGACTAACACTCATGTCATAATCCATAGTCAACTCATAGTCATTAGACATAATGCTACAACTATCACCTATTACACCCAAGTACATATCATTTATATCAACACATATGCATTAGTACAATCATCTTAAAGCAAGATCATTTGAACGCATAATCATATTATGTAATTCATCAAGCATCCAACCAACTTGAAAATATACCATGTTAAATTAATCAACTAAAAAACATAATGAAACAATCAAGCACCAAATACATGTTGAACAGGCACGCTTGTAGGTTTTGAAGATGAAGTCAAACCTGGTGTTCCTTAGGAGATGTAGAGTTTCCTCCATCCTTCTAGTTTTTGCTTAGATTAATCATCGCCTCAATATTCCTAGGAACCATCATGTTTTTTTTAAGGCCAATTCAGCCATGTTGAGATTTGAGATTTGTCGGGTTAGAAGAGTTCTCAATCATCTTTCTTGGCATCTTCTCTCTTTACATCTGGAACTTTCTAGCGCAATTCCTGCTTCCCTATGGTTTAGGCTCGATGCTTTTTTGGCTTGTAAATCCTAATGGATGGAAGATATTTGGAGGTAGAAGCAGTCTTCAAAGTTTCTCAAGTTGTCCAAAAGGTCTTCTGTGCTCGATGATCTTTCTTTCTCCTTGGGTAGGTCGTCCTTTAGCCAGGTTTCTGGTATTCAATTATCTTCTCTTCGGTCATGGGTTATTGACCATCCTCATAGGGACTTCTCCCTGTGAATAAAGGTATTTTATCCAGTTCTGGTGAAGTAGCTAGCTCCCTAGAGTTTTTCCATCCAATCCCTTACTCTTCATTATTTTTTCCACCACTTCCCAATGTGGAACCTATTCTACAGTCCAACCATTTGAATGCTGCCCCATATTCGGTGCCTCAGGTTTCATATTCTAGTCAAGCTTGCACGTTGGATAGCCAATCCATTGACAGGTTGGATGTTATCCATCTCCGTGGGTTCAATCCTAGTGAATCCACTTATTCTATCAATCCTCTCTAGCCAGACTCGGTTGAAAACCCTAATCCGTCCTCTCTCCTCTGTTTCCATCCTTCAGATCTGTACGTAGTTGACCAGTCTCCCTCCTCCCTACCCTCCCATGGTCCATGCATTGGGTCCTGTCATTCTTCCTTGCCTGTGGATTCCAGCGATATCCATTCTTCCATAAAAAATCTAGGTAAGCCTTCATTGATGAACCCTAATATTCATAATAATAATTCTAAGTTAGGATCTGATAATGATTTTGATAATATCAATTTCGATAGGTTGCACTATTTGGATTACAGTAATAAAAAGTTCGATTGTAATTTTAATAACAATAATAATAATAATAATATATAATAATAATAATAATAATAATTTGTTATGTTTGGATGATATGGAAATAAAAATTATAATAATATTAATTTAAAAATTTACTAGTAATATTATTAATAATGGTAACTATAATATTGATAAGAATTTTAATGATAATAATTTCAATATTAATATAAATGAAAATAATAATAATAATCACCATCATCTTTCTCATAAAAATAAGGTAGTCAATCTTTCTAAATTTTCCTTTCCCTCTTTCGTCTATAGTCTTCTTGAAAAGGGATTAAATTTTTCCGTTGCTCCTAGAAAAATCCTTGTGGAAGACATTATATGTGACATAGAGTTTGGGATTAGGGGCTTACCTGATAATTTCAAGGACACTATTAGATAGGACTGCACTTTCATCCTCAGGAAGGCAAAGTCCCTTAGGCACAATATTAGCAAGGATGAATTTGATGCCCTAAAATCCTTGAACCAAAACAAGGACATCGTCGTTCTTAAGGCTGATAAAAGTGGGGCTACTGTCATCCTTGAAAAGGAAGATTATCACACAAGGATGTTGGATCATCTATGTAATAGTGGAAGCCATAAAAATCTTAGCAAGAATCCCATGAAAAGGATCTCCAAAACAGTCACTCTAGCTATAAAGTCTAGTAACACTGTGGGTTCCTTTTGCCATTAGCTTATTGAGAGTATCCCCATCACTCTGAGGATCTATGGGCTTCCAAAGATCTACAAGGATAGGGCCCCCATGAGACCCATTGTCAACACCATAGGATGGCCAACCTACCTCCTAGCATAATATCTTACCTTGAAGCTTAAACCCCTTGTTGGCCTCACTGGGTCATTCGTCAAAGACCCTTCTTCGTTTTTCAATGAGTTAAAGGGCATAAAGTTTGACCCTGGGGACATTGTTGTGAGTTTAAATGTGGTCTCCCTTTACAATTGCATCCCTATTGAGGAGGCCATTGAGGTCATAAACTTCCTCACTGACCCTGATACGCTCGATTAGTTGATATTTGTCTTACTTCCACTTTTTTATGGTTTGAAGGGGAATTCTATAAGAAGACTTGTAGGGTTTCCATGGGCTCCCACATGTCCCCAATTGTTGCTAATACTTTTATGGAAGACTTCGAATCCAAGGCCTTGGCCTCAACCCGTCTTCAGCCGAAGCTTTGAAAGAGATTTGTGGATGACACATGTGTCTTTTGTCTGATGGCCAAGAGGAGTTAGATCTATTTTTCCAGCATCTCAACGATCAATCCTCCTCGATAAAGTTTACTATGGAGCAAGAAATTTATGGGTTCCTACCTTCCCTTGATGTTGTAATTTCTAAGAATGATGACAGTTCTTTCTCCCACCAAGTGTTTCAGAAGAAAACTCATACTAAGTTGTATCTTCATGCCAAATCTCATCATTTCCCTGCTCAAAAGTTGGTTGTTCTCAATACACTAACTACTTGTGTGTTGAGAATCTTTGATGAGAAGAACCTTGATAAAGAGAAAGCCGATATCCTTAATGTTTTTGTTAATAATGGTTATAGTAGGCACCAAGGTTTTAAAGTTTTCCATTAAGCTAGCAGAGGTCCCAAGGTTAAGAAAGACCCTATAGATCAAATATTAGGGGTTCATATCCCTTTCATCTAGGAGAACGCTGACAAGATTGTGAGAATCCTTAGGAAGCATAATTCTCCCTCTACCTTTATAACCCTTAACACCATTCATAGCTCCCTAAGATCTGTAAAAGACCTTGTTGACCCCAAGGACATGAAAGGTGTTTCTGTTATTCCATGTTCTTGTGGGACCCCCTATGTTGGTGAAACTGGGTGCTCCATTAATCAGAAGATCCATGAGCATGCAGTTGATATAAAACATGGGAGGAACTGGTCTTCAGCCTTGACAGAGCACACAGAGAAGACTAAGCATCATATATCTATTGAAGAGGCCTGAGATATTGCCAAGATTGAGCTTTTTCATCATCGTAAGTTTAGGGAGGGCACAAAAATTGAAAGGAGGCCGAGCAATCTCAATAGGGATGATGATTGGAAGATCAACAACTATTGGATCCCTGCCCTCTCCTCCTAGCCACCCCCCTTATTTCGCTCTATTTTATTGTTTTCTTCTCTCTTTTTTGTCTCCCGTCTTCTAGTTTGTATGGTTCTCCCCTTTGTTCCCTTTGCTTTTGATTTGTTGTTTTCCTTTGGTTATCATTAATTTTTATTCATTAGTTTATTAATATTATTATCTCTTTATTAATTTTAGTTCCCTTATATTTTATTTAGTTTAAATTAAAAATAAAAGGTTTTTAGTTACTAGGTTATATTTCTTAGTATAAGGTCTTAAAAATTTTACGCTTTACTTGGCTTTATTAAACATGATATATAGATTAATAAGTTTTTATATATGAACATAAGTGAAAGGATTATAAACATGTAAACTAATTAATTGATTGATAAACTATTAGGTTTATTTCATTTTTTTTTCCCATTATTCATTTTTTTTTTTTTTTTAACAAGGTCGAGTAGTTGATATATTACCAAAAGCTTTGATGGATCAAGCTCCTATTAGAATCGACTGTAACATGATGAACATCTAAGCCATGAGATAGAAACACAACCTCTTCTCCTAAGCTTGTGTTCAAAACTTCATGTATTTTTATGAGTATTCTAGTATACTGCCTAACAAACTGACCTACTAGAAAGAGATATTTACATGTCATGGATTCTCTGATAGATTTTCATGGCCTTTAGACTGATTGCTCTTGAGTTGAATTCGATTTGATTTTTTTCTTGTTGTTCCTTTGGCTCTGTTTACTGCTCCTTGTTTTGCTATGCTTCCTTGATTTTGTATTGCCTGAGATACTTCTTCTTCTGCTGATGTTAAGCGCTTTCCTCTTGTCGTACACAGGAAATGTTGGATATTGGAGATCAATCGACGAGGTTGTCAGATGAATATCGACCAAGATTAAACTGCATAGATTGGAATCAAGGGATGAACGGTGGATATTAACCAAAATCGTTGGTGGAAGAGGAATCTGGAGGAGCCGTCGCAACTGTCGATGGTTGAAATCTACGGTCATCGGGCACGAACAAGTCTGGACATTAATTAAGAATAAAAGTGCATTTATATGTGGAAGTGGTATTTCGGGAGGGGTAGAAACCATAAGTCATAAAAAGAAGTGCTTGCCCGATTCCACTAACCGAGCGACACGAAGCAGCGAAGGAGAGAGAGAAAATTGTTTTTCGAGCAGGTATTCTTCGTGCTTGATATCTACCCGAAATCGATGTGAACCGTTAGATCCATTGAGTACAGATTGATGGTGGAGGATTGTCGCGCAAGTTTGATTGATCAGGCTAAGTGACAACCATCAGATCGAGCGCCAGATCAACGACCCTGATTTGATCATAGGTCGAAGAAAGGAAGGAGCAGCGTTGCCGAAATGGCTTGGGAGTGTGGACCCGTCGATAATTATAGTTGCGGATGATTATTTTTTTGAAGTTTGGTTTAAGCGCTCGGTCAGGTTTTTCCCATATATTCAGATAGAGTTGAAGTCCCCGTGAACGACATAATTGAAGGAAGAACAAAATCTGGTTATAACAGTCAGGGAGGAGGGTTGAGATAATGGGAGGGGTAGATGGAGGGTGTGGATGCTCTGGAGGGCTTTGCACTGTAACGGATCACTGAGTGGAGGGAGTGAAGGGATACGGGGTGAGCGAGCTGGGTAAGAAGAAAGGTGGGGGCTTAAGATGAAGTCTGCACACTGAACATAAAAAACACTGCAGGCTATTAGAGAAGACAAGGAGGGGCTTTGAAACCAAAGTAACACTATACTAACATGGAAAATGAAGATTTCTTCACTGAGATTGCTGCTGCGATTTTTGTGAATGCACCCTTTATTCTTGTAGTGCTTTAACGCAGCCTGAGACTTGCCTTCAATGAGATATATTGCAACGTAGTTCTTGTGACCAAGATTGCAATCGTCCTTCTTGCCGTTGCTCATACGAGAGTCTGAAGTTTCATGATTTTTCCTTTGCATTCTTGTGATTTCCCGACTGTTATTGCATTGATATGTCATTTGTTGTGTTTTGATTTATTGCTTTTATCATTGTGATTTTTCCCTTGGTTTTGGTGAGCTTTATACTTGTGTTTTTTTTATTATTATTAAGGAACATAGTTGTGATATTCCTCCCGGTTTTCACAAACATGCCCTTCATTTTTTTCCACTACTTGGTTTGCAAAATAATCCGCCTATTGATTTTGAATTCTCAAGACATGTCTGAAGATTACATTGCCAGAGCCTTCCAAGTTCTTCCTGATTCTTCTAAAAATTCTATTCATCAACTCATTGCTTAGATTTTTTCTTCTTGCCATTGCCTCTATTATTATGGCGGAGTCTCCTATTATTATAGGATTTTGAATTTCTCTTTTTATTATTATTCTTGTTCCCATTAACAAGCTGTATGCTTATGCCTTATTATTTGAGATTTGTCCCAATCCCCATTCATATGTGACATTTTCTTTCCCATCAGGATCGAGGATTATTCCCCCTGCCCCTGCCTTTCCCAGATTATGCATTGAGGCCCCATCAAATTATAGACAGTATTTATTCTGATTTTTCCTCCAGTTTGTTAGTTCCTCTTCACTCATTCTTATTTTCCATATATTTCCTAAGTTTATCTTCCTCTGTTCTTTTTGTCCATTATTATTTATTATGGCTTTGTTGAGCCAATCTCACTCTTCTTGTTGAAGAGTGTTATAATCTTTTGATGTTGTTCCTTTGACGTTGAGGATTTCAGAAGTTAATCCCCACATTTTTGAGAGTGTTTCCCTATCCTTGGAATTTGATTTTTAAAAATGCACTTGTTTCGTGTCAACCAAATTTTCCAACATAGGACTACTGGAATGCACTTCCATATTCTCTGAATTGTGACTTTCTTCTTTGGTGTATGGGTAGGCCTTCTCAAAGGTCTGAAGAAAATTCAGCAAGGGCTTTTCAAAATTTATTCTTATTTCTAATGGACTTATCAGCTACTGCCAATATTCTTTGGCAAAAGTGCATTCTTAGAATAAATTCTGTATATTTTCTTCACCCTGCATGCATAATGGGCATCGTGTTGGGCCTTGAAAGCCTTTTTTTTTTTTTAAGTTTTCATTGGTCAATATTCTCCCTTTTAAAAGAGTCCAGATGAACATTTTGATCTTTGGCAAACTTTCTGATTTCCATGCTATTTTCCAAGAATCCCAGTCTTGTTGATTTGCTTGTTCTTGAATGATTTTATATCTTGTCCTAATTGTATAATGTCCACCACTTGGGTCCCAAAGATAATCGTCGTCCTCATCATGGTGGATTAGCATTGCCCCTTTTAGGAGCTGCCTGATTCTTCTCCATTGCCCTTCCAGATCTGCTGGAATTGCTGAGATTTTCCAGTCTTGCCACTCCTTTTGGTTCCATTGACAGATTTAGTGTAAAGTATTGAAACCTTTACCTTTCATCCACTCTTGTATGTCTTCAATTTCTGGATAATTTTGTAGTGGTTCTTTTCCCATGATTCTGTCCTCCCAAATTGAAATTGTTTTTCCATTGCCTGGGATTTTAGAGATGTATCTAGTCATTAATGGAATTGTTTTTTCAAGTATCTTCCATACTTAGGTGCATTGTCTTATTGGGATATTTCGATTAAGCAGTCTTTTCCTGGTGCCATCCATGTATTTTGATATAAGATTCTTTTTCCACCAACTCTCTTTTCCTGTAATTAGTCTCCATACTATTTTCATTTCCACTGTTGCATTCATGAGCCTAGGTATCCGTATTGATAGGCCTCCTTGTTCATAAGGTAGTACTACTTGCTCCCACTTGACCAGGCTAAATTTTTTGTTTTCTTGCTTCCCCCCTTACCACAAAAATATTCTTAAGATTAACTCCATTTGTTCGTGGACACTTGTTGGGGCCATGATTATTGCATATTGGTAGATAGGTAGTGCTACAAGGAGTGCTTTGATTAGTATTTCTCTTCTTGCCATATTCAGCCACATCATACCCCAACTTTGTATTTTGTTTTTCATTTTTTCAATTTGTTTAGTCCATATTTCTTTCTTCATGTTCTCTTTTGAGATTGGAAGTCCCATGTAAAAGAAATGTGTCCATTTTCCCTGTACAGGGATGTCTAAGATTTGTGAGATCCTTTGCATAGTTCTAGGAGGGGTATTCCATCCATATATCTTGCATTTTATATTGTTTAATAGCCCACCTAAAACCTGTAAAAATTCATCCATAACTTTTTTGAACCTCCTTGCTATTATTGTTGATGCCCCTCCCAGCAGCAATGTGTCATCAACAAAGAGTGAGTGGTTTATTGTTTTTACTCCTTTTTTTATTCCGATCCCTGTGATATTTCTTTCCTTTCTTTGTTTTTTGAGAGCCCTGCTTAATGTTTCTGGCATTATAATATATCGAAAGGGAGAGAGAGGACAACCTTGCCTAAGGCCTCTTGTGCTTTGAAAGAAGTCACTGATCCTTCCATTTATGAGGGGGGCAATCCATGGAGTAGAAATGCATGTCTGTATGACTTCCATTATTTCTCTTGAGAACCCAAGTTTCTAAAGGACAACCATTAGATATGGATGGCTGACCCTGTCAAACGCATTTACCATATCTAGTTTGATTATGAGGCCTTTTTCTTGCCTTAGCATACTAGAGTGTACAACTTCCTGTACAATAATTACATTATCTACGATTTGCTTGTTGGGCACAAATCCTCCTTGATTTTCAGATATGACTATTGGAAGCACTTCCTTGATTCTATTTGTAATTATTTTTGTTATTATCTTAGAATATGAATTGCAAAGAGAGATAGGGCGAAACCTATTGAAAGTTGAGGCATTTGCTTCCTTTTGGATTAGAGCAAGATAGGAGGATTTTGTGTTGCCTCCTATTTTTTTTTGAAGACATTCTTCACCATTCTTAAGAAATCCTTTCTGATGGTATACCAATGAAATTTGTAGAATGCTATTGTGAAACCATCTAGCCCTGGGGCTTTGTCCGGATGCAAGCTCCATATGGCCGCCACTACTTCCTTTTTTGTGGGATCCTTGCACATTGCTACATTTTGATCTTTTTTAATTTTTTAATTTATGTGCTTTAAGAAATCTTCACTTTCAGCCATTTCTTCGTTGGCCAAAAGTAAGTTTTTAAAGTGCTAATAGGCTGCTTTTTTTTGTTCCTCCGCACCTTTGACCTCTTCGCTGTTGACTTGTATTTTTTCTATTTCGTTTCTTGCTCTTATTATCTTCATTGTGTTGTGGAAAAATGATGTGTTTTTGTCCCCTGCCTTGAGCCACAAACTTCTAGATTTAAATCTTGCCTCTTCTTCTTCTTTCCTGTTTTCCCTATATATTTCCCAAAAGATTTCCTTTTCTCTTAGATAATATTGCTTGCCTTCTTCTTTGCTTTCTTTTTCAATTTGCATGTTGTCCATTTTCTGCTATAATTTGTTTTTCTTATTTATTTCATTTGATCTTGCCCATTCCCTTAATTTGGTTCTTGCAGTTTTTAATTTTGTTTACCAAATATACTGTGGTGATCCTGTTACTCTTGGCTCCCATGCTTCCTTGACTAATTCGCCAACTTCTATGTTGTTGTCCCAAATTCAGTTGTATCTAAATGGAAGCGGTCCCTGGTTTTCCATTTTTCCCATGACTATTGTCACTAGTTTATGGTCAGATGATGTAGTGTGTAATTTTTATTTTATTTTATGTAGCTGTGCACTGCTGCTATGTTTTCTTGTATCAGAATTCTATCCAGCCTTTCTTTTATGTTGCTTTTGTCCACTCTTTTATTGCTCCAGGTGTATTTCCAATTGCTTGGTAGGATGTCTATTAAATTGTGATGTTCCATTATTTCTTCTAGAATATCCCTAGATGGGTCTGTGTGGTATGTTCCTCCAAACTTTTCTTCTATACTTCTTACCAAATTTAAATCTCCTCCTAGTATTATTTTCCCAGCGTGTATTTCTTTTAGTGCTTCTTTTATGGTGGCCCATCATTGCTCTTTTTCCTTGTAGTGATTTGGGGTGTATATATTTATGACACTGTACTTCTCTTTTGTACTGATTTGCATTAGATCAGTTTGGATCTAGTGCTAATATTTTTTTTATTTCATTAATTCCTAGGTTTCTTTTTTCCATATTGTGCAAATACCTCTTGACGCTCCTGTTGCATGTATTGCTTCCCCTTCATAAGTTGTAATTTTTTTTTGTTGATATTTTTAGTTTCTTGGCTGTTTGTTTTTGTCTCCTGAATCATAAGGATGTCTGGGTTTTCTTTTTCCAGAATGTCTCTTGTGTCATTTTCTTTGACGGATGATCCCATTCCTCTGCAATTCGAGGAGACCACTATCATTATTTGCTTGTTGGGTGGTGCATGGCTCCTTTCCCTCTTTGCTGGCTTTTTTCATTATTTCCTGTTCTCCTTCCTAAGAAGGTTTCCATAGGTTGCTGCATTCCTAATGCCATTTCCTTTGCTGCTGCTTCATCCCTGAGTTCTTTGTTTGTCTTTCTTCCTACTTTTTTTTTGATATTCTACATTTGGGGGTGCTTCTTTTGATTTATTTTTGGTTAGGATTCTGTCTACTGGGGGGGGGGTATGGGTGTTTGATACCAGAGGGGATGCAGGGGTTGGGGGTATGTTGTGGGGATCTAGATCTTGGTCTAGGGGATGGGGGGGCTGAAGGATCCAGAGGCTCAAAAGGATTAAGGCTAGCAAGAGGATTATTATCTTCTTTTGGTGATGGAGGGTGGAGATTAGAGGATGTGGAGGGCTGCGAGGAAGATATATTTGGTTGTTTGTGGACTGTCTTCTTCCCTTTAACCTGTTCCATTTGTTTTTCGGATCTTCACTCTTTTCATTTTCATTTTCTTTTTCTTTTTGTACATCTATTTGGAAAATGACCATATTCGTGACATACCTTGCATTTGAAGGGGATTTGTTCATAATCCAACTGTTGTATGTGCATCCACTGTTCCACTTTGATTTTGATGGCTTCTGGTAGCCCTTTCCCAAGATCCACTTCTACACAGATTCTGGCGCATGCATGCATATTTTCCTTTGGCTCGCACCTGTCTATATATTTCCCAACTGCATTTCCTATGGCTTTGACTGAATCATCCCCCCAACAGTGAAGGGGAAGGTGTGGCAGTCTAACCCAAACGGGGATGACATTGGGTACATCCATTTCTGGATCAAAATCCAACGTCCATCTCTTTAGATACAATCCCCTTGTATCCATAAAATAAGATCCATTCCTAAATATCAGATCTCAATCCCCCTTGGTTTCAAAGTGAAAGGTGTAGTAACCTCTTCCACAAAACCTAATTGAGATTTTCCCATCTATTGACGTCGCCCAATTCCTTTCTACCCATTTTTTCACAGTTTTGGGCGATGGCCATAACCTAGTGAACTGCCCCACTAATCCACGCTTCACAGAGAAAGTGCTGCTCTACGGGGAAGGGCAGGAGGTAGTGAGATTTCACGAATGTCTTCCAATCTTTTAACAAACTTAGTGACTGATGGTCTATTCTTTTCCGGGCCAATTGCAAACATGAGAGAGGAAAAAGCTTTTGCTATTCTTTCGTTTCCTTGTTGTTGATATGAGAGAGGGTCTCCGTCCTCTGATGCGTCCATGGTGCTCAGTCCCCAGCAAAAGGAGGCCACTGAGGGGCAACTACTTGCTGCCGCATGCTTCTTGTTGTGTTTGCTGGCTAAGGCTGTGCAACTCCTTTAGCAAGCAACACGATCTTATCAATTTGCAATAGATTTTCCCCGTTATTCCTTTAGTAAATGAAAATAAATATACTTAATAATCAAATTAACTAATTTTTCTATCCCAATTTTTCCCATAATACTTCATATAATAGAATTAACATAAATTTATATTTTATTTAAAAGAATATACTATTTAGTTACATATATAGTTAAATAAGTAAACTTAGTAAATAAGTCAACTAATTAACTAACCAATTAAGTTATCTAACTAATAAACATTTATTGTTTTTTCCTAATTTATCCTATAATAATTCCTTAATAATACAAGTATTTATAGAGTTTATGTAGTTATAAAATAATAAGGAGGTAAATACATTATTTATTAGGTTTCAAGTTCTTAGTTTAAGTTCATAAAAACATTTTTAAATAGACCTAACAAACCAACTAATTAATTAATTAATATTACTTGCCCTATCTCTTGGTCCAGTCAAATGTAGTTGTTGCTCAGTCCATTGTAGCCATTTCCTTGGTCAAATGTAGCTGTTTCTTTCTAGCCATTGAATGATCGTTGCTCTCTATTTAACTTGTAGCCATGATCTATTTCTTCATCTTGTCCCGACGATGAACCACACTTGCTGGTTCGAAATGTGTCGAAAAATGAATTTTGATGTGGTTATTGCCGAAAACATTTCTCAATAAATAGGCAAATTCATACCTTAATGTATCTCAGGGGAGGCTATCTTGTCTGCACAATCAATCTAGTTAGCATGATATATCTTCACAACACATCAACTCAAACAAAAACAGGATCATGATATCCATAACAGTAACTAACTAACATGTTCACATAATAAACTCATAAACAATTATCATTCATACATAATAATCACATATGAACTGTCAATCTAGATTACTATGACATAATGTCACAACATATTAAATCATACCTGAATGTCATAACCCTAACCATTTTCATAGACCAATCCAATTTAGCATGATACATATAACATCAAGATCTTAATGTAATAATCCTAATCATCAAGTTACTAGCATATAATAACAACAAGTTATATATCATGCTCATCAACAACATATAACCTAATCATCAAGCTAACTAGCATATAACAACAAAAAGTTACTCATCAACAACATATAACATAATCATCAAGTTATCTAACATAAAACAACAAAAGCAATTCATACAACCACATGTTACTACCACTCTTGACTATCTAACACGTGCATATGACTACACTAATCAACTAGCATCTATCATGTATGTAACCATAACATCACTAAAATGAAAGACATACACCTAACCATATTGCATATAACAATCCTTAACCTACATACTTGCATGCCCAAAATACAAACCTGTATGATGACGTTCTCTTACCTCGAGGTCCAATGTTGCAACTTCGCTTTGATGATCGGCATCTCCTGCTCTATTTCAGCCAACACATTAGCATCATAACATACCAATAACATCACGATAACCTAATTTCATACAATGACCTCACATGCATGCATAATAACATATATATGCTTATATGCATAACAAATACATATACAACCATACACTCATGATGACACATCCCACAACAACACCATCAACCTTCACAGGGTGACATCACTACAACTATGATTAACAACATGCAATGCAACAAGCACATGGACTACAAGCATAAGGAACATTTATGCAACTGACATGAATGTATGACCAACACACCATCCACACAGTTCAAGGGGTGAACCATGTTCTAATACCACTCTTTGGTTTCATATATGACCCAAAGAGAGTGCAACCCACTTTGATACCACTCTATGAAGTATCCTTAAGGAAGTGGAATCAATGGAAACCAATCAAACATAACTTCCACATTAACAACAACACTGCCAAGAGCCATCCCGACTGATTTTTTAAGCTATTAAACCTCTCGATGCTCCCATGCTATGAGCATTCCATCATCCATAAAGCTCTGGACACTCCCATAATCCTACATGCCTGTGTCCAGGGACTATTTCTAGCAAACATGTGCCAGAGTTCACGGTATTTAAGGCACTTTTCAAACCCAGAATTCCAGCCACTACCCAGAACTTGCTGTAACTTCCCGAATCCATTAAAAACATGAGGAAAAGACTAATAAACAAAAAACTAACTCCAGGACTAGGCCTAACCATCCCCAATCGGGACTGACATTTTGGTAAACACTTGGCATCAATGCAATCTACAAGTCTAGGATACAAGACAAAGAGTGAATGACTGAAAACTCTTATGAGGCATGACAACAAGAATCACCACTTTCTCCTTTGAACTCTTATGACATCAATTAGTCCTTACATCCATCATTTTAAAAATTACAAGTAATTACATGAAATAACCATGATCTAAACCAGTCACTTAACCATGCTCATAACCAACATAAAACCATGAAAATAACAGTGAGATAACAACCATTTAATCCACATATAAATAAGTACAAAAGCAAGAGAACTTAGCTTTTATTAAACATAGGAAAATTTGACCAGGTTCGGGACTTCCATGTACCACCTGATCGTAGACATGGCTAAACCAAATCTTTCTTTCATCTAGTCACCCTTGTGCCATACTCTAAGCATGAATATGGGATCTCATGGAAAAAACGATCCAAAAAAAACCAAAGGAATACAAAGGTTAAATAGCCTCCACCCTTACTAATTCGTGATCACACCAAAATTGGTGATCCAATCACAAAACCAAACTAAACTTGGAATGCCATCTAGAATTCATCATTATCCTCAAGGAATTTTTTGTCTCCTTGTCTCTCAGGCTTTACCACAATCTATTCTCATATCACTAGGCCCTTAACCAAGACACCTACCTCAATATTTACCATGTATATCCCACCAAAACTGATCAAGGGATTCCTAGGCCTTTGAAAATTAACCTTGAGACCACCTCTGCCCCCGATTTTGAAATCCATCCCACAATTCCAAAGCTCAAAACTGAGATCAACATCCTAACACACCATGACATATAGAAAAATGCAAGGCTAGGATGAAAACCACTTTCATAACCTGAAAAAACCATGCCACTGATAACAAGAGAACCATACACCAACATGCAAAGCCATGCATGCCAAAACTAGCTAGGAAATCACACATGCAGTATGTTACCTGCAAGAATTCCCACTGAAGCTAATTGATCCTACTCTTCCTTGCTTGATCCTTGCTTTCCTTCCTTTTCCTTTTCTTTCTTTTCCTTCCTTGCTCCAAAGCTAGAGTGGTCTAAGAAAATTCTAAGTGTCCAAGAGTGAGAGAGAGAGAGAATAATGAGAGAGCTCCAAAACTTAGCTGACCAAGATTACATTTACCAAGCCTACACTGACCAAGCTTGCCAGCTGATCCTCATAAGCCTTTTTATCAATGAGGCCTCCATTCTCTTCAATTTCCATTATTTTCCTTCATTTTCCTCGTCACATGCAACATGTGACCTTTCACCTCCCTTTTCTCCTATTTTCCTTTATTTTCATAAATAAGTGTGCCAAAAATGCATTTTTTTCCTTTTTAAAGCCTTTTCCAATTCCTTTATCCATAAAGACATCCAATGATGCCCACTAGAATATCTTTTCCCAACATTCATCTCGGTATAAGTGGCCCTTAAGTGTGGTCTTATTTTTCCTTTACTAACTTTTATCACATGGAATTTTCACCATGGCTATTATAATAGAGAAGAGCGTGGAAGAAATTCTAGATAGTGACACAAGGAGAGGGGAACTACAAAGAAAATCCATATCCTTAAATGGAAATAACATTAAGGAAAGCAACAGAGTTGATGACAAATACAAACCCTGAAGCATCACTAAACTCCTCATTACATCAACGCTCCAGGGAAGGTTAACACAATCGAAGTTATGTCTCATTTCCATACAAGGTGGTGAGCAATATATCCAAGATGTTGATGTTAAACAAAGGTGGTTGACTGATAGACTTGCACATCTTGGTTGCCACCACCTCTTCTCCCTTGATTGACATTCCATTAGAGAAATTTTTATAATTTACATTATATTTAATAAAATAAAAATACATTGACTTGAAATTGTATAAACTCAATTACATTTAACCATATTTAATAGTGTTCTATAAATAATATCAATGGTAAATTTCATCGACTTTTTTAAATAGATATATTATATTTAAAAAACTAAAATTACAAAAACCATATTAAAAATATAAAAATACTAATGTTCTTTAATTATTAAAAAATCATTTTATTAATTCTAAGTGTACAAAATTCAATACGATATTTGAAATTCATTTTAATATAAATAATAAAATTGTTTGTGTTGGAAATCTTAGGAAGCAAGAGGATCTAGAATAATTTCTAAACTTATGGCAATTACTTGTGATTACGTTAGTTTCTTCAATTATCATCAAATGATTATACTTCAGAAATTTAATAAAAACAAAGCATAAAAAATAGATATCACAATGCACAAGAAACAAGAGACAATATTTACTTGGGAAAACCCTCAAAAGGGATAAAAACCCATCAACCTTCTTATTAAAGAAATAGTCAATTCAATAGGAGATATTTCTAAGTCAGTACAAACAAACCAAATTTGTAGCTTGTCAAGCCTCCTTCTTGTACCAAGTTAGCCCTGTAAGATTAATATGAAGAATCAACTTCAAGGTCCGATAACAACAAAATGATCTGCCACAGACTTATAGATTTAACTTCTTATCAAGGATACAAACTTTTGTCCATCAATTCAGATATCTTCCATAAAATTTTCAAATTCCCTGCCCACATAGTTTTCATATTTCTACCATAAATAAGAAAAACCTCAAAATTCATATTTATTATAGACTTCATGTGCTAAAGAGAGTTCAATCTGATGATAAAAATATAGTCCATCACTTCGGCCTTCAATTAGGATGGAGAGTGAGCTAAAACATGAATGAGGAGGCTTCAAATTTCTCTTGAAAATGCTTCAACCTTCTTCATTGGAAATCATAGAAGTGAGTTTAGATTGCTTTCTCTAGGTGGATGTAAGTAAGTCCATATTTATAGGCCTCTTGGTTGTGCAAAAAGTTGACTTGATGAGGAGCCGAATTGGCACAAAAAGGAGGAAAATATTTTGACCAAAAATTCAAATTTATTCTTTTTATAATTATTTTATTCTTTGATCAAGCATGATGAACATGCTATACAATATTGTTTTTACAATTTACAAGTAAAATATGAATTATGAAGACTGACCATAGCTACATTTTCCAACATTCCCTCTTAAGGTATTAATAATGATTGTCTAGAAATTATTTCTTGAGATATTTCTTTAAGAATAAGGTTATACAATTCATAGTACTATTATCCTATGATACTATAATGTGATCAAGGTTCACCATCAAACAACTAGTCTCCATGCATAGTCTAGGTGAATCTCCAAAGGCCTCATCCTAGGTCTAATAACAAACAATATCACTATAAAGAGATGTGTGCATGATGCTAAGAGGAACGTCCTCATTTGAGTTGCCTTAAGGAATTTCTTCGACCAAGGTCACAATGATAAGATCTCTTTCGTCATAGCCAAGGTGTCAATCTAACAAACATGCTTTTATAGGAATCTAGGTGCTATCTAGGCTATTTCCAAGGCACCAATCCAAAAGACGTGTTGCTCTAGGGATCTAGGTACCATGTAGGCTTCAACCAAGTATTAACCCAAAAATTATTGTTTTAGTGATCTAGATACCATCTAGGGTACTAACAAGGCATCAAGTCAACATCTTTTAGTGATTTAAGTACCATATAGGCTATTTCCAAGATACCAAGCCAATATTTTCAGGGATCTAGGTACCATCTAGGCTACTGCTAAGGTACCAAACCAACATCTTTAGGGATCTAGGTACCATTTAGGCTACTTAGAAGGTACCGAACCAACATATTTCAGAGATATAGATACAATCTAGGCTACTGCCAAGGTCCCAAACCTATGTACCATCATACATGTTGTTTAGCCTAAGGTACCACAACTCTATGTACCATCATACAGGCTACCTAGCCTACCGTACAACAACTAGTCACCATGATTTGGTCGACACCTCACTACATGGTATACAAATTAGTACATGTTTTCCATCACCAAGGTCAAGCCTTAAGGAACATCCGTGTTCCAACTACACAAGGTTGTCCAAACCCTAGAGGACATTCAACTCCTCACACCATAGGGTTAAAAACCTAAAGGATCCTTGCATACATGGTTGCCATTATTTCGGTCAAACCCTAATATCACAGGCCTCAAAGGACCACTCAACAAGTAACCAAGATTGAAAAAGGCACCCATTCTTATAGAGTGAATGGGCCAATCACAGAAAGGCACCTACTCTTATGAGTAACTGGGCCTCAAGGGTCGTTCTTTCTAAACTAGGAGAATGTCTGCTTTCAAAAATAGTCCAGACCAAATGCCTTCCCCTATTGTTGTCTCATTAATGCTACCTTTTACCGAGAGAACTTATCTTTGAGGAATAAGTTTATGAAGATTTATCCACAATATTCATATTTAATTGAAATTTCGAGTCTACACTAGGACCCATCATGAAAGGAAATTGATGAGAGAAGGATAAGTGAAGAGGAATAAATAAATAGGTAAAAAGAATGGAAAAAGGTCAACAAAAATATAATATGTTAAATTATAATACAATATATTAGAAGTATTATTAATCTTATTGTCATTAAATTTTAAGATTAATAATTTTTTTATAATCATTACTAAGTAATTAATAATTTACTTATTATTGTTATAAGTAATTATTATCACATTTATTATTAATAATGTTGATTTACCGAAAATTTCTGAAATAATAGAAATATTATTTTCTTCATATTATCAGTAATGAATATTGTATTTATATTAATATAGAAATTATAAGTTTAATATATTTATTTAATTAATACTAAATATTTCAGGTCCCTATAATACTGGTGTATCCCCCTTATTGTTATTGTTATGCCCATGTAGCCCCCATATTGTAATTGTTGCACCCCACAGAAGGCCACTATTGTTATTGTTGTGCACTTACATTATTATTCTTATGTAGGCTCTAATTATATTGTGACCCCTTAGACTCCTATATATACAAAGGAGGTCTTGTCATTTATATCATTAAATAATTGCTCATTTATGTAATTTAAAAGAGGTTTCCCCCTTGAAGGGGATAATTTTTAAGTCGTTGGTCTATCTTTTTGTGAGATGGTTTCATAACATGGTATTAGAGCTTTGGATTCTAGGGTTTCACTTTTTCAAATAGGTCATCTTGGAATTTTTGCTATAAAGTTTTTTTATGAGGCTTCAAAAGCTGAAATTTTGACCACATGGAGATGAAATCTTGGTGAACTTTGTGTAGAGATTTTAGATTTTTGTTTGCTATACTTTATGAGAAATGATCTGGGGAAGTTAGGGTTTTTGTAGGCTCTAGAATTCTGTCTCAAACAGGTGACCTAGGGAAAATCATCATAACTTTCGTTTCAAGTATTTGAATTCTATAAAAAGTGGTTGAAATTTCATGGACTGTAGTTTTTTGTATATCAATTTTAGGGCCGAAGGTTGATATAGTGACACGTGTAATCCCATACAACTTCATTCTACTAAACTAGTCCGTAATCAGGTCATCGTGGGATATTTGGCATAACTCTTTATTGAAGAATCCAATCTAGGTCAGACTGGTGGGGTGAGAAAGAAGACACATAGGGATAACACAAATAGAAATTTCAAAACTTGGAGATCCAAAATTATATAGTTACAACCGTTTCAAGATTGAGCTCCTAAAAGCAAGAAAAAGGTGTCTATTTTTTTTTTAATTGTATAACTTTTGTTTGAAAAAATAGTTTGAAGTGATTCCAAGGGAATATTGAAGCATAGATATCAGTATTGGGTTCTAAAATTCCTCCTAAGAAAAATAATTCCATTGCCATTAAGCCCTCAAAAAGCTCTACTATGATGCGTGAAGAGGAAGAATTGCAACATGATATATAAAAATTATGGGACCAAGTGCAACAAATTTCTCTCTCACAAAGATAAAAAGTGAACTAAAAGGTGACATGGATGGTTTAAAAGGTGACATGAATGATTTAAAAGGTGACATGAATAAAACAATGTAAACTTTGAAACATGAATTGATACGATTACCCGTTTCGTAGAGGTAGCAAAATAGTGACCAAATTTTGAAAAGGGGCAATGTAGAATACACATTATTTTAAGCATAGTTTTTGGCACTTTCATTTTTTTTTTGTACATTACTTTTTAGAATGTTAGTAATTTGCATGCTGATTTAAAAAAGTGGTGATTCTGCATCAAGCCCTTTTTTTAAAAGACCTATTTTTTGACTTTAAATTTTCTAACATATGAAATGTAAATAATTATTTTCTAAAGTTGACAATTTTTAAAGTGGTTTTCTTCTTCATTTTTTTTTTTTTT
>APFE030797337.1:0-22669 GCA_000404065.3 Pinus taeda | reverse complement strand
TTTTTTCAAAAAATAATAATTAACATAAAAATTAATGAGAAAATCACATAATACAAATATTGAACACATAACAACATTAATTGAATGCTTATTATTATCATAAAATGTGAAAGTCAAAACATTACAAGTATAACTAATTAATAGTTACAAAAAATGAGCTTGATTTCCAAGAATAACTTAAATTTAATCAATAATATCACAAAATCAAAACTCTTCATCCTCTAGAGCTTCATCATTGTCTTCTTCCACAATATTTTCTTCTTCATTTTGCTCATTTTCCTCTTCTAATGGATCTTTGATGTCTGCGAATATCCCAATGTATGCCTTTCCAATCATTCCATGTAATGGTGGTTGAGGTTCCTTTGCCTTTTTTGCCACACATGATTCACTAAAATCCCCTTTCTTCAACCCAATTTTTTGCATTGCATCTGGAAGAAATTGAAGAACGTTAATTCTTTGCTGAATAAAATTGCAATGTACTAGATATTTTTCAATGACAATGCAATTTCTTCCTTTTGGAAGGCAACATGCTAGTGTTGTATATAATTATCAAGCACAAAAGAAATAATGAAGTAATTAGGATAATGACATGTAAATTAAGAAATAAGATATTGAAATTCAATTCCATATAATAAAACTTATATGAGCCAGAAAATAAATCCAGAACCCAATCTCCTTCATTTGAACATATGTCTATAAGATAGTTAATCAATAACTGTGGTTTTTGATAAATATTAACTATCTCTCCTTTTGCTTCTCTGTCTTCATATGTTAGTTTTCTCACAACAACATCATAAGCCAGTACTTGGCTATGACTCTTTCCATCTACCCCATTAAAAATCATAAACATATAGCTATCATCTTTTTCCCAACTATCAATACGGATGAACTCACAATCATTTACAAATGGTTGATCTTCACGGTTAAGAAACCGTTGACATGCGAAGGTTTATTCTGGGATCACATGGTGAGGAGAAATACATTGAACAACTTAATGACATTAGCTTCCAACATCAATTTTGTATCAAAAAAATTGATGGGAAAACACTAATATGGGGCAAGAAGTATTCAACTAATGCAGAATGGACACCGTCATCAGATTTGGAATTTTTGAAGTTCATTCCAGATCATCCAATATTTTCTTCAAATATATTGTTATTACAATCAATTGTTGAAGTTCATAATGCACACAGATAGAATAAAGATAGAAGTTATTTTGATTGCTTAGAAGAAATTAAAAAATGTATTAGATATACATATGAGTACTTTGATATTGATGATTCAGTTTGGTGGGAGTCCTTTTTCAATAATCAAAGTGATATCATTTGAAGAACAACAAATTAAGATATACCTTTGAAAATCCATTTATTTGGCCACAAAATTTGTCAAATGAACATGAGGAAAGAAACATTATTGAACAACAACAATCTCAATGTATTATTAATTCTTCACAGGTAGAGGAAAGTGAGATGTATATTGGTTCTAGAATATCTTGTGCACAACATGAAGCCATGGAATACCTTTACAGGGGTTTAGTACAAGATATTAAGGGGGGTTGCATGATTGCAGTGCTAGAAGATGGAGATCGCAATGACTATCCATTCTGGGTTGCTAAGGTATAAAGGTCATTATAGAAAATGAAGATGTTACAGGTGTTGAAGTACATTGGTATGCCACAAATACACACCCATTCAATGGTGTGTATAAGCCAAAGATGGTAGTTGATAAAAAAAATTGGCAGAAAGAGAAAAAGAAAGGGTGAAAATATAAATCATCGCCGCACAGACCTCTTAAAATTGGAGGATGTTGACATACTTGTTTATAACTTCAATTTAAAAAAGAGAGGAAATCTTCGCTTCAAGATGATAGAGATTCTGAAGAGGTTTTTACCAAGAAGGAACAATGTTGAGATGGGAGTCTGCTGAAACCAATCATAGATCCATAAGAATTTTGAAACCAGAAATGGTGGGCATGCATGTGGACTCAGATGGGGCACTAGTTGATGAAAGATAAGAATATGGAACATTTCCATATGCATCCAGTCATTCATCTGAAGATGTGAATTCTGATGGTGTGCAAGAAAATATGAGTGATTTTGAATAATTGTCCAAGACAATTTATATAATTGATGTTTGCATCATATCTTGAAATAAATTTTTTGATTTCCATATGGTGTTAAATCAGAAGTTATGAATCATTTTTATGTTGTTGGATTATATGTTTTAATTATGATGTTTTTATTGTTTAGAATATCTACAATGCAACAATAACTTAGAGATATAATGCACGTTTCATCCAATCTACAAATAATGACATTTTGATTAGTTTAGTCATGTAATTTGTTCATAATATCATGTTTTTTATTTTATTTTTAGGGTTGAAAATTTTCCCATTTTTTTGTATCTTTAATATTATGGTTGAAAACAATTAGAATTTTAGCGATCTTTAGTGTCATGTGATTATATGTTTAACAACATGGATGAAAACTAATAGAATTTTAATGTGCTTCAGATCCCATTATTTGATCTCTATCATCATTACTAAAACATGTTGAAATTATACTTAGGAAAGAAAAATGTTATTCTACCAAAAATATTAGTGTGCTTTTTTCCTCAAAAATAACTGTTTTTTTGCACATAAAAATTCAGTTTTATTGGCATCTTTTAAAAACGTTGAAAATTGACCCTAAAAAAAATCCATCATTCCAGTATTAACACTTTTCGTTTTCAGGGTGTTTTTTGCACAAATGTTGCACAAAAAAATTGTTTTCACTGCCATTTTTAAAACATGTTCAAAATTGGCTATAAAAAAAACCATCATTCCAGTATACACACTTTTTGTTTTTAGCACTATTTTTGATGTTTTTTTCGGGGTTTTTTGGCTAGAGTTCCCGTTTCAAAGTTGACATTGTTATAGTTTAAAATCAGACATGGAATGTTTGAAGTAAGGTTTGACAAATTTGTTGGAAGAAAGGCTTCTCAGTGGTGACAAGGTAATCCATGAAAATCATGATGAGGACAAAAGGAATATGAATTAAAATTTTAGAGACTCCAATGTGGGGTTTAAGAACCACAAAATTCCAAATATAGATATGAGGAAGTTTTATGACAAGGATTTGGTAACATGGATACTAAATATGGAGCAATGTTTTGATCTATAGGATGTCCAACTCTCACAAAAGGTACGTATTGCATCTTTATATTTAGAACCCAATCAGTTTGTATGGTATAGATGGCTTTGTTATCGTAAAACACTTGTTACCTGATCAATTTTTACGGAGGAAATTCTAGCACATTATGAAGATACAAAGAGCAACACCTTCTTTAGGCAATTGATAAATCTCAAACAAAAGGGTTCAATGGCGGAGCACATTGAAGGCTTCCAAAAATTGAATATTAGGGTAACTGATATTCCAAAGGAGCATAGGATTGGTGTCTTCATAGGGACTTTAAAAGATAACATCCAACATGAGGTTTTCCTTTGGGAACCTGATTCATTGGAGAAGGCATTCAGGGTGGCAAAAAAAGTTGAAAGAAAAATTATGGAAACAAGGAATTCTACCACTCACAACTATAAATATGGAAGTGTTGTTGCTCATAGTCTTCCACAACCTACAAGGTTAACACCACAACAATTGGAGGAAAAATAACAAAATGGTTTTGTTACATTTGTGATAGAAAATACACTAAAGGTCATAAGTGTGTTGAGAATAAATTATTTTACATAGATTGTTAAGAGGAGGAAGAAAAGAAACAAGAAATATCAAAAGAGGAGAATATACACCAGGAACCAATACTGAGCAAGAAGAAATGAATATGACCATATCTTGTAATGCATTGGAAGGAATTACCACTCCTAAAACTCTCAAGATACAAGGATATATCAAGAAGAAAAAGGTAATAGTGCTTATTGATTCGGGTGGTACCCATAATTTATTCATTGTAAGATAGCCAAGGAATTGAATTGCTTCCTATATCCAACACCAGAGTGTCAAGTGATGGTTGCAAATGGAGAAACTATAAATTGCTCTGGAAAGTTCTATAATATCAATATAACCATGGTGGAATACATATTGAATAATACAATTCTTTCCATTCCAATGGGTGGTGCTAATATTGTAATAGGAGTCTAATGGTTACAATATTTGGGGACAATAGACTTCAACTTTTCAAAATTTCATGAAAGTTTTTTGGAAAATAAAGGAAGTTAAATTAAGGGGTATCATAGGGAAACCGAGAAAGATAATTATCTCTAATGGCATGAAAAAGCTTCTGAAGAAAGAAAATTGGAGTGTAATTGCATAGTTATGCTCACTAGAGGTTAAAACATCGAAACAATTTATTTCTTTCGATCTCCAAAAAGTCTTGGACTATCATTCTAAGGTGTTTTAGACTCCCAGAGTCCTCCCACCTATTCGTGATTATGATCATGCTATTCACTTGATTCCAGGATGTGTTCCTCCAAACATTAGGCCTTATAGATATCATTCTGCCCGAAAGAGTGAAATTGAACATATGGTTGCATAAATGCTAGAGGCTGGCATAATTCAACCTAGTCAAAGTTATTTTCTCCTCTAGTAGTATTGGTGCATAAGAAAGATGGATCAAGGGGGGTGTGTACGGATTATAGGGAGCTCAACAAGCTCATTATTAAAGATAAATTTCCCATTGTTGTCTTTAATGAATTGTTGGATGAATTACATGGAGAAATTTACTTCACCAAGCTGGTTCTTCATTCAAGATATCATAAAATTAGAATCAAGACTGAAGACATTTGAAAACAACATTCAAACATCATGAGGGTCATTATGAATTTTTGGTCATGACTTTTTTCCTTCTAATGCACCTTCCACATTTCAAGGTTTGATGAATTCCATTTTCAAACCCTTCCATTGAAAAATTGTGTTAGTATTTTTTGATGATATACTAATCTACAAAAAGTCTTGGAAGGATCATGTTCAATATGTTGACGAGGTGCTCAAACTATCGAAGGAGAAACAATTATATGCAAAAACCTTCAAATGTTTCTTTGGAGTACAAGAGGTTGAATATTTGGGTCATATTGTATATCATGAGGATGTTAAGTTAGACCCTAAGAAAATTAAAGCCATTAAGGAATGGAAAATCCCCACAACCATAAAGAATCTTAGAGGATTTATCAAGTTGATTGGGTGTTAAGTATTGGGGGTTTTTGCAGTGCATTATATTAGATATCATTTTTGGGATTCAACTGTGTTAAGTAAGTCATTCATCTATGACCATTTCCATGATAGGTAGTCGTAACTGACTAATTTCTCATGATTTTTGAGTAGTCCACTTAGCACTCATTGCATTGGGTGATGCTCCTAGGGGTGAAGAAGTGGGATTGACACTAGTGAAATGAATCACATAGCATCAATCATCACTTCTAGGGCTTGCACCCGGTAACTAGGACTTCCCCGGAGGTCACCCATCCCATATCGCCTTTGGCTCAAGCATGCTTAACTATGGATTTTTTCCCACAATCAATCTCACTTAGCTTGGTACCCCATTTGTAAAACCTTAGCAAGTATTTTGCCTCATGAACCATTCAAGTAGAGTTACCTTCACTCTTTTGAATTACGTATTGGGGGTTTTCGCAGTGCATTATATTAGATATCATTTTTGGGATTCAACTGCGTTAAGTAAGTCATTCATCTATGACCATTTCCATGAGAGGTAGTCGTAATTAAGTAATTTATCATGATTTTTGAATAGTCCACTTAGCACTCATTGTATCGAGTGATGCTCTCAGGGGTGAAGAAATGGGATTGAAACTAGTGAAATGAATCGCATAGCATCAATCATCACTTCTGGGGCTTGCACCCGATAACTAGGACTTCCCAAGATGTCAACCATCCAAGATCGCCTTTGGCTCAAGTGTTCTTAACTGTGGAGTTTTCCCCACAATCAAGCCCACTTAGCTTGCTACCCCATTTGCAAAACCTTAGCAAGTATTGTGCCTCATGAACCATTCAAGTTTGTTAAGAATTATGGGAGAATAGTGGCACCTCTAACATCATTACTAAAGAAAGATGCATTTTCTTGGACTCCAGAAGAAACAGAGGCCTTTGAACATCTTAAAGAGGCAATGTGCCAAGCATTGGTCTTAGTTACACCAGACTCCACAAAAACTTTTATTGTGGAATGTGATGCTTTAGGAAATGGAATTGGTGTTGTTTTACTGCAAGAAGGAAGAGCCATTTCTTTTGAAAGTTGTCCAATCAAAGGAAAGTATTTACATGCACATATTTATGAGAAGGAAACGTTGGAAATATTACAAGCACTAAAGAAATGACGACCTTACCTACACAAAGTCACTTCAAGGTAAAAAATGATCATGATAGTCTTAAATACTTTTTGGAACAAAGATTACCGTCAGAAGAGTAGCAAAAATGGGTGAGAAGGATGTTGGGTTATGAATTTGAAATCATCTACAAAAAGGGGAAGAAAAATGTTGTTGCCGACTCACTCTCAAGAAAGGATGAGGATGTAGAAGAATTTCTTTATGCCATTTCTATTATCCAACATGAGTGGATAACCAAAGCAACAGATGAACAAAAGAATGATGAAGAGGTGTGGTCACTCATTCAAAAGTTGCAACAATATCCCAGTACATTTGATATATTTAGCTGGAAAAATGATTCATTATGGTACAAATATTACTTATATATTTGTAGGAATTCCCAACTCAAACAAAATATTCTTTTGGAACTGCACGCCTCTCCCTTAGGAGGGCACTCAAGATTTGTAAAAACTTACTATAGGGTCAATAAATATTTTTTTTGGGATGGACTCAAATATGATATTCATAAGTTTGTGGCAGAATTTTTGGTTTTCCAACAAATTAAAGTTGAGACAATTAAGACCCTAAGACTATTACAACCTTTAGCCATTCCAAGTCAGCGTTGGGAGGAGGTATCAATGGATTTTATCACAGGTTTAACCAAGTCTAAAGGAAAGAGTGTCATCATGGCAGTAGTTTATAGGCTTACCAAATATGCATGCTTTTGTGCATTATATCATCCTTTTAAATCTAGTACAATTGCTACTACATTTATGGAAACAATTCAAAAGCTTCATGGAAATCCAAATATTATAGTAAGTGATAGAGATCCCATTTTCAATGGAAAATTTTGGACAATTTTTTTTCTTGTCTTGGTACTCAATTAACTCATATCTCATCTTATCATTCTCAATCTAATGGGCAAACTAAGATAGTGAACACATATTTGGAATGATATCTTCGCTGCTTTGTATCTAATAAAAAACATAATGAGTAAAGTGGTTACCTCTAGCTGAATGGTGGTATAACACTTCCTTCTGTACAACAACAAAAATGACCCCATTTATGGCACTTTATGGATATCATCCACCATCCATCACCTCATATTTAAGAGCAAATTCTAAGGTTCATGCAGTGGCAGATCACATCGAGCATAAACTACAAGTTATCCAACTCTTAAAGGACAAACTCACTCTGGCGCAAAATCAAATGAAACAACAGGTAGATCAACATCATAGTGAAAGAAGTTTTGATGTAGGTGATTAGGTATTTTTACAGTTACAACCATACAAATAAATGCTTCTCAAGCAAGCTGAGAAGGATAATAAATTATCACCTAAGTACTACGATCCTTACAAGGTGTTGCAAAAGACTGGTAATATGACATACAAATTGGAGTTGCCTACATCTTCTCGAGTACAACTAGTTTTCCATGTTTCATGCTTAAATAAGGTCATCGGTGACAAAATTCAAGTTCAAATAATATTTCCAGAACTTGACAAAGAAAGAAAAATCATATTCGATCCTGAAGCAGTTAAGGAAACAAGAACCCAACAGCTACAAAAACAATCAGTTTCAAAGTATCTCATTAAGTGGAAGAACTTACCCACTGAAGATTCCACATGGGAGGATGAGAAATTTATACAGACAGATCTAGAACTACTCAAGTGTTGAGGAAAACACTTTTTTGAAGGAGTGGACATGTTAGGTCCCTATAATACTAGTGTATCCCCCTTATTGTTATTGTTGTGCCCATGTAGCCCCCATATTTTTATTGTTGTGCCCCATAGAAGCCCATTATTGTCATTATTGTGCCCTTACATTATTATTGTTATGTAGGCTCTGATTATATTGTGAACCCTTAGATTCCTATATATATAAAGGAGGTCTTATCATTTATATCCTCCAAGAATTGTTCATTTATGTGATGTAAAGGAGGTTTCCCCCTTGAAGAGGATAGTCTTTAAGTTATTGATTTATCTTTTTGTGAGCTGGTTACATAGCAAAATACTTAGAATTACTCAATATATTAGAGATAATTAGTTAATTAATTAAAACAATTAATTAATTTGTTACTACTTAGTTAATTAATATATTAGTATTAGTTAATTAATGATAACTTAATTAATATAACGTTAGTAAGGGGAGGGAATATAACTTAAAGTTGAGAGAACTTATCTTAACATGTCCAAGCTTGTCCCTGAAGTACATGTACTTCATCTAGGATAAAGGATTTTCAAAGGCCTTTCACAACTTTAGCCATTAAATATAATTTAAAGATAACACTTAAAGACATAACTCAAAACTTGAGAGTTAAATTGCTCCTATTGAATCAAAGCTTCTTTTAAATTCCTCTTCTCGGAGATCACAAAAGAATAATTACAATCTAAAACAAGAGACTAGATTACTAGATAAATAAATAATAGTAAAGTAAGAGAGATAGAGTACTTATCTTTTTTGAATAGTAGAAACTTCCTCTTGATATTATAGTTCTCGCAACTATCCAATAGATCAACATTCTTGTTCTAGACATCATTATCATGACCTAGGGTTTCTTTTTTTAGCAGAAACAACTCATCCTAAGGTTTTGTCCAAAACCCTAACCATTCTCTTAACAAGCCTTTCTAGCTTTGCTTACCCTGGAAATCAGAAAGTCAAAACCATAAATATACTTTTACACAAGGGACATATTACTCTAGGGTTTTGTCCAAAAACCCTAGAAAATTTACCAAACCCTAAATTTAAAGAAAATCAATACGCCAGGTTAAGAGTTCATATTACTTTAGATCAAGAATTGATCATCCTTGGCTCTTTTAAAAATTCTTAGCAAATTTGAACCACGAAAATATCTTAGGCCAAACTTCACAGAAGAACCTCGAATTCACTCCATCTTATGACCCACTTCTTAATCCATTTTAGGATAATTTTGCATACATTGTTATAGTAAATATATATTTGATATTTATCCAAGGAACTCAGATCTTGATTTCAGATCTCATTAATATTTTTGGGTCATCATACTAGACTAAAATTACTGTGCTTGGATTATACTTATAAAATACATGTCATACTTGTGGAACAGATGACTCAAAACAAACTCTTTGACATCATTGAAGTATGTTATAGATTTCTTCAGATTTCAACCTCTTCTTTTAAGATTAAAATCTTGTACATTCATCCTGAAAAGGATTCACCACTCAAATTTTGACTAGACAGAAGCTTTCAAAGGGCAGTGCATTCTCAATGAAAATTCTCACAAGAGTCTCAAATCCTACAACATAAGAGTCTCGGGTCTTTTCTAGAGCTATACTTCAACAATTCTTGGACTATACTTCAATACTATTACTCAAGGATGATTATTACATACCATAATATTGTACCTTAAAGATGCTTGAATTATACCCCAAAAATATTCTTCATTGATGCTCATACCATACCATAGAACTCTTGGTCTTGTCTTAGAAATATTCTCTAAAAACTCTTATTTTAACTCGAATCATATCTCAAGGTTTGGATCATGTCAACTTCAGATCACAAGGTAGTTTTGGTCTTCATTTTAGATTAGAGAGATTTGGATCAACATATGTCACTATCATGACACTGTCATATCAAATAAAGGATCAGACTTGAATCTCAACATACCTTAGATTGGATTAGTATCAAGCCCTAGGATAGGATCATCAACTCACAGATTAGGATAACATAGTTAGATCTTATTTTTACATTTTCAAATCATCTTCACAACTCATATTGTCATCACAAAAGCTTAGATGAATTCATATTTTTATGCTAAGCATAACCCAAATTATATTATGATGCTTCTTTACATAAGATAATTCAGAAACGGTTTTAATCATGTTTTGGAAACCATCTAAAACATATGAGTTTTGTCTTGTAATCAAATCAAGTTGTTTTATTTCATAATTTCAGATAGCTTGCTAAGGAAAATAAGCTTATGGAAATTCATTAGCATTAGATGAATAATATATATCTATAAGAACTATAAAATAATAAAGGTAAATGATTACTTAGCTTGGTTTGTAGGCAAGGATCAACTCAATTCCTTATAAAAAAATATGAAGTGACCTTCAACTTTCTTGCTTTACCATAACTTTGATACCATGTTAGAAATCCTAGGAAGTAAGAGGATCTAGAACAATTTGTGAACTTATGATAATTACTTGTGATTATGTTAGTTTCTTCAATTATCATCAAATAGTTATACTTCAAACATTTAATCGATAACAAAGCATAGAAAGTAAAGATCACAATACACAAGAAACAAGAGAAAATATTTATCCTGGGAAAACCCTAAAATAGGAAAAAACCCAACAACCTAATTCTCAAAGAAATAGTGAATTTAACAAGAGATATTCAAAGTCAAGACAAAAAAACCAGACTTGTAGCTTGTTAAACCTCCTTCTTATACCAAGTCAACCCTTTAAGATTAATATGAAGAATCAACTTTAAGATATAATTGCAATGAAATTATCTACCATAGACTTATCGATTCAACTTCTTATCAAGGATACAAACTTTTGTCCATCAATTCAGATATCTTCCCCATAATTTTTGAATTCCCTTTCCACATAGTATTTGGATTTCTACCATAAAGAAGACATACCTCAGAAATTAGATTTATTATAGACTTCATGTTTTGAAGAGACTTTAATATGGTCATAAAAATATAGTCAATCACTTCAGCCTTCAATTAGGATGGAGAGCGAACTAAAAAAGAATGACGAGGCTTCGAATTTGTCTTGTAAATGCTTCAACCTTCTTCACTGGAAATCATAGAAGTGAGTTCAATTTGCTTTCTCTAGGAGGATGCGAGTAGGTCCATATTTATAGGCCTCTTGGCCATGTGAAATGTTTCCTTGATGAGGAGCCAACTTGATATCACGAGGAGCCGATTTGGAGTAAAAAGGAGGAAAAATATTTTGAACGCAAATTCAAATTTATTCTTTTTATAAATGTTTTTCTTCTTTGATCAAGAATGATCAACATGCTATACAATATTTTTTTTACAATTTACAATTACAATAGGAATTATGAAGTTTGACCATAGCTACATTTATAGTCAATTGGTATTATTTTCCTTCCCCAAGTTCAAATTCTCATTAGTAACATGATGGGTTATAATGTTTCATTAAATATTTTTGTAATCACTTCTTGTCTATGAATATTGTTATATTAACTTCAAACCTTATAAACTCTTAAGTAAGTATACTTGTGGGCTACTATGGTACCAACAATCTCACTCCAGTCCTCGCGCTGAGAGAGAAACTATTTTTTTTCCTCTAATAATAATAATAATAATAATAATAAAATTGGTCCTAGGGGACAACTCAATTGGTGATCAAAGTAATGTGAAATCTATGAAAACTGAGAGATCCAAGGTTCAAATCCCGAGTTGTGACCCATTTTATAAATAGGACATGACATAGACCCCTAAAGGTTTACTAGTAATTATGTGTTGTTGGGTTCCTATGGGATATAAAAAAAATAAAATTGATTATTTCTGTTAATCATTGAAAACACTAAATCATTTTAAATAAACCATTAATACTATTAAAATGGCATCATTGTAACATTGTCAAAAATGCTAGTAATTATGTGTTGTTGGGTTCCTACGGGATACAAGAAAATAAAATTGATTATTTATGTTAATCACTGAAAACACTAAATCATTTTAAATAAATCATTAATACTATTAACATGGCATCATTATGACATTGTCAAAAATTGATACACGATAAAAATAAATAAAATAAAATAATAAATTGATTATTTCTCTTAATCATTGAAAACACTAAATCTTTTTAAATAAACCACTATTAAAATGACATCATTGTAACATTGTCAAGAATTGCTATCAATGGATAGCAGTAAAAGGAAATGAAGCCATATGCATTCCACATGAAAATATAGAATTGTGTATTAAAATATACGTGGGGTCTACGATGGTTATATATATATATGAATGAAATTATTAGTAGTTTAAGGAGAGATGGGAATGGGATGTAAAATTTAGATTAAATTATTGGAAAATACATGTAAATGTTATTTTATAAATTGTAGTAATATTAAAAGTGTTATTATTTTTAATTTAGAGAAAATATATAATGTAATAAAGAATTAGAAAATAAAAAAGAAATTAAGATATGAGTAAGAAGTGCTTACTTCTAGTTTAAAAAATTAGAAGTATCCTTTTGTACTAAATCGACATTGTTAAAATATGAACCGATTTCCACTAGTTACATAATCAAACTAAGTATTGGGCAATTCCAAAAACACTTTAAAATGTGAAAATTTATCATCTTTGTAATACCAGTAAGGTTGAAGATGAAGACTTATTTGAGAATCTCTTATCTTTATGATATTAATAGAGTTAAATAGGAGAATAACTTGCTTCTCAAATGTTACTCAATCCAATTTCAACATTTATGAAACAATACTAATCTTACTACCTCCAAAGTCATTAAATATATGGCTATTTTGGAACGTTTTTCTTAATACTTTTTAAATATAGATATCAATAAATTTAAGTAATCCCTCTTCTTCTTTTTATTTTTTTGAAATTCTATAAATTTAATATGATAACCTAAACGTAAACCTAAATCTATATTATCATTCATTCTAAACCTAAACATTCATTATTATCATTATCATCAACAATATTTATCAAATTTAATTTAAAAAATTTATAAATGAAATATAAAAAATTGATAACTTATCATTTATTTTAAAAATATTAATATAAATTGATTAAATTTATACTTTAAAACATTTAGTTAAAAAATTCTAGTGTTTACCAATTTTTAATTTAAAAAAGCACATGTATTTTCCTTTATTAATCTCTATTGAAGGTTACGCACTCAATCACTTAAGCTACTCCACCAAGTTGTGTGTGTGAATGTATTGATTGAATTTGAAGGTGGGACGAATCATTTTAGATATCTAATTATTTAACTTAATGGATGACAACTTAGCATGCTTTTTCTATCGCAATGAAAGGAGATGCAACTAATCTAGTCATATTGATTAGTTGTCAATACGAATCAAGTGAGACATTATTATAAAAAACAATGTGATTGAGTGAAAAGTATATAGGAATGCATAATATTTGATAATATCCAGTTCCTTAAGTTTTACTTGGTAAATATTTTCCTGTATAAGCATATGAAAGGAAGGAGGATGCAGCTAAGTTAGTCATAATGATTAGTTGTCAATAGGAATTAAGTGATACATTATTATAAAAAACAATGTGACTAACTGAAAATTACATAGGAATGCATAATATTTGATAATAGCCAATTCCTTAAATCTTACTTAGTAAATATTTTTTTGTATAAGCATATGAAAGTATAGAAAAATAATAAATATACAATCATCCAAATTACATAAAATGATCATATAAATATCCTACACATACTCAATCCAATTTCCTACACATACTCAATCCAATTTCAACATTTTTGAAATAATACTAATCTTAGTACCTTGTAAGTCATTAAATATATGGCTATTTGGAACACTTTTCTTAATACATTTTAAATATAGAAATCAATAAATTTAAGTAATCTTTTTTTTTTCTTTTTATTTTCTTTAAATTAATCTTTCTTTTTCTTTTTTATTTTTCTTTAAATTCTATAATTTAATAGATAACGTAAATGGAGAACCTAAATCTATATTATCATTTCATTCTAAACCTAAAACATTTATTATTTTATTATCATTAATAATATTTATCTAATTAATTTAAAGATTTATAAATAAAATATAAAAATTTGATTAATTTATTATTTATTTTAAAATAGGAATATAAATTTATTAAATTTATACTTTAATACATTTGGTTAAAAAATCCAAGTGTTTACCAATTTTTAATTAAAATGGATGTGGAGCACGCTCGACCAATGGGAGAGGACCTTTAGGTGCTTGACCATAGGGAGAGGATGCGCAAGCATGCTCGACTGTAAGGACCTTAGGTGCTCGACCATAAGGACCTTTAGGTGCTTGACCTTAAGGGAGGGGGAGAAGAGAGGATGCGGAGCACGCTCGACCAACGGGAGAGGACCTTTTAGGTGCTCGACCTTAAGGGAGAGGGAGAGGGAGAGGAGAGGCCTGGTAGGGGCTCACCATTCCGATGGTGAGGGATTTCGGTGCTCGACCATAAGGATGCGCAAGCAGGTTCGACTGTTAAGGAGAGTATCGGTAGGGGCTCGACCATAAGGGATTTATCGCTCGACCATAAGGGAGAGGGCCGATGGCATGCATTTTCCTTTATTAATCTCTATTGAAGGTTATGCACTCAATCACTTAAGCTACTCCATCAAGCTCAAGCTCTGTGTGTGTGAATGTATTGATTGAATTCCAATGTGGGACCAATCCTTTTAGATATGTAATTATTTAACTTATTGTATGACAAGTTAGGCATGCCTTTTCTATCACAATGTAGCTAAGCTAGTCATAATGGTTAGTTGTTAATAAGAATCAAGTGGGACATTATTATGAAAAACAATGTGATTGAGTGAAAAGTACATAAGAATGCATAATATTTGATAATAGCTAGTTTCTTAAGTGCTACTTAGTAAATATTTTTTTTGTATAAGCATATATGGTAAATATGAAACCATCCAAATTACATAAAATGATCACATAGGATTTGGTTGAATGTGCATCTATTCTTGGTATAAATTATTGAGTTAAAAATAACAACATAATAAAAGTGATCTATGATGGCTAATGTAGCTCTAGTTGCAAAGAAAGTTATCACAAAACTAGTTTGGATTTGGCTACAACATACAACACATATGAAATATTTAGATATGTGTATGAGTAAATATATAAGATTATGATTAATTATACAACTAAGAAAAAAATCATACTCTCTAAAGTGTGAAGTATTTGTGCAACAAATCAACTTTGTTTGCTTATGCAAGAAAGATTTGTATCCTTTTATACATATTGATAGTCATCCAATGTATGACATGGTTAGATGAAGTTAGTTATGTTGAAATCAAGACCAATGTAAGCTTGATAATCTCATTATGTTGTTAAATGCTTAAGTAATGTAAGATTGTAAGGTTATAGGATATTGACATTGAAAATTGGATGCATATCAAAGTAGGTGCATTATTGATACATTTCTTAATGTATTATCAAAATATCATAGACTTTTGATGTGGCATTTCCAATCTTCCTTTATGCATGTGAAGCTAGGATTTATTTTCAAATAGGAAATTGTGGAAATAATGTTTACAATATCATTATTTATTCTTGAACAAAATGTGTCACAAAGATTCGTAAACTTTGTAGAATACAAAATTTCTGATATCCTTAATCATAAGACATACTTTTGGAGACTTTTTTATATGTTGATACAATTGTTTTTAGTAGGAGGAATTGAATCTATAACATTTATTAGTTTTAGAGGCTTAAATAAACCTCAAAGGGGCTATGTTATGCTATGAGTTTTTAAGAATAAACTTGCACCTTTTTAACTTTTACAGGGGTTCGCACCCATAAATGCTGATACAGAGTGGTCAGGTGCGTAGGGGACATGACCAATGGGTGCGGTACCGCAGGTAAAGCTAAGAGAAAGTGTGAAACCAGAGTTTTAGAGATTTTTAAGGACTTTCTCTCATTTTCAAAGCTTGATATGTAGAGCTGAGGTTTAAGACTTGCAAAGGAGGTATGTATGAGTGGTGATAGACTCATATATGATTACAGAAAGTCATGGTGACAATTTTTCGTGTAACAGATTGTCCCCTAAGTGCGAAGTCTTTAATAGATGAGGAGGTTTTGTCATCTAAGAAGAGTGAATACTTTGTATTTCAAGGATCTTCTGTGGACCCGATCGGAACCTGTAAAAAGATTCAATGCAAAATATATCTATATAATATACTATATATATTATATATAATATTAATATATATATTATATAATATATATATATATATATATATGTATATATATATAATATATATATATATATGATCATATCATCGCTGAGGTAGGCATTCCCATACTCAGATCAAAACTGACTAGAAACTATCTAAATTGTTCTGATACAGGAATGATTTTGTAATACATCACAAGAACAGACATATGTAGACACAGTATGGGCACAACCATCTGTTTATGAATAGTCCACTATATAATGAATAACAAATTCCTCGCAGCCTGGATGGTGGAAACTAGATCCAGGGTCTTCATTTCTACTTCCCGAACTAGTACGATTCTATCCATGTGAATGAATGTGTCGAAGTCGAACATGGT
Organism: Pinus taeda; assembly: GCA_000404065.3. Lineage (NCBI taxonomy): Eukaryota > Viridiplantae > Streptophyta > Pinopsida > Pinales > Pinaceae > Pinus > Pinus taeda. Next base: position 6,082 of record APFE030797337.1, on the reverse strand, counting down.
AGAAATTACTTGATACCAATCAATGATGTAAATTGTTAACAAGTGTGAGAGGAACCACCAGTAATGTCAATGGCCCTCAAAGTACTTAGTACAATCCATGACATGTGAATGAATGAGTTCATTGTCGAACACGTCACAGAATCCTTTGATCGAAGGTCAATGATGCAACTTATCGTGAAAGGCAAGAAACCTGCCATTGAGGCATGCAGATTCCAAGGTACTGACGATTTCTATATCATGTTTCTAGATAATGAGTTGGAGTCGATAGAAAGCAATCCGTCATAGGCAAGCCCACAACACGAAATCATAGATCAAGTTTTGAAGAAATATATTTGGCAAGGACTCTCAGGATGGTCAAGATGGATGACAGATATTTTGCAAATGAATGGTTTATTTGAACTAACCTCTTGAACACATAACGACACTGCAGATGGTTTGGTTACAATTGACCCAAAGCTAATACCCGGAAACAGGCTGAAGAATTTCAATATGGTTTGATTAACTGTTAGGCAAAGGATTTCCCAACCCAGGTTAACAAAAAGTGTCGCGTTCAAGAGTGGTTAATAGCTTTTCAAAAGACAAAGTATAACAATCAGGTTCATTTTTCTCTCTTTTCCCCCACCATTTCTGGCAAGTACCTCTTTATTTTTGACAAGCTTAAGGAGGATAACATTTGCTTCATTATAAGCTCATCCTTCGGATGAGTCCAACTTAGTTTAAGATTCGAACCCTAAGAAGGAGTGGTCTATTCCTGTTTGAAATTGAACAGGTCCTTTACTGTTAAATTTTAATGAGTCCAGTATAGGAGAAACTCGATGTTTTTCAATTTTAGGGAGTCAGAAGAAAAACTTAAGAAAACTCCATGGTTGTCCTTTTTCGCAAATTTGTGTCTCCCAAGCCCGAAAAAGTATAAAATAATACTTGAGAGAACCGCTTGACCATTACGATCAAGGAGTACTTTTCATAATTAGTGCCTTCAATCTGAAAAAGTAAAAAAGCGATCGAAAACACACTGTTTTATTACCAATATCGAACTTGAAACGACAAAAGTCCGGCAATATTTTCATGTTTATATGGTCAGGAAAGAGCTGTAAGTGGAGCATCCTTTTAATTCCATTTTAACAAGTCTAAAAAGAAAAACTCGGCAATCTTTTCATAGTTTACGAGTCAGAAAAGAGCTTAAAGAGGACTCCTCCTAGAGGAACGAGTGGTATAAAAGGTAGCAACCGGTTCCGGAAATGGTGGAACTGCTCAAAAAGTAATGGTCAAGAGGCTGGCTAACAAAACCACTCATAACTGCAGTCCATCAAGAAAGAAAAACAAGCAAGTGAAAGCATATGATTGGCCAAAGAGATGGTGGCGATGGAATGAAAACAACCAAGGCTCATCTAACAGAATTTAGTAGATAAAAAGGCAATCACGAGATGTAGCATGGGTATGGGTTCATTTTTACACAAGCTTGAACCAAAGAGAACTTTGCTTGGATTCGGTTTCATGTTTACTCAAGCTTGAAATGAAAACTATGCTTGTTATAAGTTCACATGCCCCCTAGCATAATGACACAAAACGAGGTACATGCCCCCCAAGCTTCATTGCATTCAACCAAGTGGATGAAATGAAGGTTTACTTTCAAGGTCTTGAAAAGACTCGACTCGAAAAGGGAGTTGTTTCATTTTTTAATAAGGTTGACACAGGAAAAGAACTATCCTCAAAACCCTTGTTTTATTTTTTAAACAAGCTTGACACAAGAAAAGGAACTATGCTCATGACTCCTTGTTTCATTTTTTAACGAGCTTGACACAAGACAAGGAACTATGCTCATGACTCCTTGTTTCATTTTTTAACGAGCTTGACACAAGACAGGGAACTATGCTCATGACTCCTAGTTTCATTTTTTAACGAGGTTGAGACAGGAAGAAACTATCCTCGTGTCTACTCTCTACAATCTACCTATATAACCTATCCTTGTTTCATTTTTTAATGAGCTTGACACAAGACAAGGAACTATGCTCAAACCTGATTCATTTTTTAATGAGGTTGACTTAGTAGCAGGAACTTTCCTCGAGACTCTTGATTCATTTTTTAACGAGGTTGACTCAGTAACAGGAACTTTCCTCAAACTTGATTCATTTTTTAATGAGGTTGACTTAGTAATAGGAACTTTCCTCTTACTTGATTCATTTTTTAACGAGGTTGACTCAGTAACAGGAACTTTTCTCATACATGATTCATTTTTTAATGAGGTTGACTCAGTAATAGGAACATTCCTCGAGACTCCTTGTTTCATTTTTTAACGAGCTTGACACAAGACAAGGAACTATGCTCATGACTCCTTGTTTCATTTTTTAACGAGCTTGACACAAGACAAGGAACTATGCTCATGACTACTCTCTACAATCTACCTATATAACCTATCCTTGTTTCATTTTTTAACGAGCTTGACACAAGACAAGGAACTATGCTCAAGACTCGTTGTTTCATTTTTTAACAAGCATGACACAAGACAAGGAACTATGCTCAAGAATCCTTGTTTCATTTTTTAACGAGCTTGACACAAGAAAAGGAACTATGCTCAAGAATCCTTGTTTCATTTTTTTTAACGAGCTTGACACAAGACAAGGAACTATGCTCCAGAAGTTCGCATGCCCCTAGCATAACGATGCAAAGCGAGGTACATGCCCCCCAAGCTTCATTGCATTCAACCAGGTGGATGAAATGAAGGTTTACTTTCAAGACTCAACTCGAAAAGGGAGTTGTTTCATTTTTTAATGAGGTTGACAAAAGAAAAGAACTATCCTCATACCTGATTCATTTTTTAACGAGGTTGACTCAGTAACAGGAACTTTCCTCTAATCCACTGATTATGGCTTCCAACTGGAAGAAATACATTTCAATGGAAATACCTTGATCATGGCTTCCAAGAGGTCTTCATCAGAAGGAAGAATAGTTCTCTGGAGGGAACACATGTCAAGGGACTCAAGAGGGATAAGAACATCGCATTCAAGAAATCCCATAGAGTTTTCCATCAGATCTAAATCAAAGGAAGATGAGCAAACAATGAGAGGCTCACTTACATCGGTAACTAAAAACATGGGACCAGTTGTCACATAATTAACCCGTGGCAGGGTAGATACCACTTTAGAATCAGGAACATTTAGGGGTGTCATATTATTGGTAGTTGAAACAAGACTAGGGAACGAAAGTTGGTCTATAGTCACAATATTTCCATCGTGAGAGAAAGACATCACGCGAAAGAGTGTCGATACGACAACTTTCATTGCATAAACATAGTTACGCCCAAGGAGTAAATTAAAATCCAAGGGACCTCGAACTACCATAAGATCAATATAGACAGTTTTACCTTCAAAGGTAATAGAAAACTTAGGAAGGATCCCTAAAGGTTCAATAATGGTTTTGTTAAAAGATTTCAGATTTTGCGTAATAGGCATAAGTTGAGGGGAACCCAAAGCTTTCCAAGCAGTTGAGGATAAAATACTAACAGAAGCACCTTCATCTACTTGTGTGCGGTGTATGTCCCTACCACCAGCTTTGACAATGATTTGGAAAGGGATGGAGGAAGGAAGATGAGGTTCTATCAGTCTATTCCAATCAAAGGAAAAGACCTCAGTACTTAGAGGGGGTTCTATAGAAATAGGTGAAGTGCCCACCGGCGTAGAAGAATCTGATGTAACAAGAAGAACTTGAGTGGTATGAAATTCACTCTCTAAAGGGAGAGTGGGATCGACCGAATGTGAAATTGAATCGACCACTTGATCAACTAATGGATCATCAATTTGAGTGATACGAGTTTCACTCTCCAATGGAAGAGTGGGATCGAATGTACTTGAAATTAGATAAATCACTCCGTCAGTTGACGATAGGTTGGGAGAAAGTTTACGGTAATTAGTTGGAAATTCTTGACATGGAACAATAAGGTTTTCCAACAATTTTGAGGCTTCACCCATGTGAGGGAAAATGTGAGTTTGATGACTCCCTTTGCATAACTTACAAGGAAACCTAACTTTACCCTTTTTCCTAGGAACCTGACTATCATTGGTTGATGGATCAATGGAAAGTTGATGAGATTTTTCTGACCAGACTTCCAAAACCTTTAGAATACCAGGACAATTGATAAGGAAGTGGTCACCCTTGCAAAGCCTGCAAGGGTATTTGGGTTTATGATGCATGTTGAAGGTTTCCTCAACACAACTAACACTTAAAACCATGGTTGGTTGGTTGACTTCTTTCTTATCTTGCTTCTTCTTCTTCTTCTTCTTCTTCCCTTTCTTCTTCTTCTTAGCCACTTGGTTACTAGCGTCAAGGCATTTACCAAGCGAAGAGGAAGAAATGGAGGAAGAAATATTAGGTGAAGAAGGTAAAGGGTCAACAGAAGGTTGGTGATGTTGAGATGGTGAACTTTGTTGAGGTGAAGCATTCAGTTGAGGTGGAACAATTGGAGTATTTGGGGCCAACGAAGTTTAAAATAACCATATCGGTAAACCTATTGTAAGCCCAGGTAATGACAAAGTAGCCATATAAGGAGGATCAACATTTCCAAAGCAAGGAAAAGTAGTAGGATTCTCATTAAGAGGGGTTCCTTGGTTGGTAAATTCTGGAACAGTTGCCATTATATTCAACTTCATGTAGGTTTTAACCCCGTACAAAAATTACCTGCATACGAATTCTAAATCACAGGAAAAATAAAAATGCGAGAGCATAACACATAAAACACATATACACAGAGATTTCCCACTAGATCCCAAAACCGGGACTACCAACTTGATTTTTTATTATGTTCATTTCAATGTTACAATACATATTTATACATGTCGAAGCATCCAATACCATGGACCGAAAACCATAGGTAGGTTCGCCCAACCTAATATAGGGTCCAAATTTTTTTTTCTCGGGCCGCTGCCCCAGACCCCGTAAAGGGGGGCTACTCGCCCCCCTCAAACCCCCCGGACAGAGGGGGCTGCCACCCCCCCGTTGCACAATCGGCACAACGAAGGGGGGGCTCTGCCCCCCCTCTAACCCCCCGGTTCACTACGTAGGTTAGTCATGGAAAGAACATAACACAACCCAACAATCTCCCACTTGTTATTTTCTTTCCACAAGGGGCCACAGGAGAGCCTAGTCATTTTTCCAACCCTGAAACGCCCATTGTTTCTCTACACGAAGAGAATTTCTCAGAGCTCACAGATTTTGTCAATGCATCTGCAGTGTTCTTCAACGTGTCCACCTTTACCAGCAACACCTTTTTGTCTTCTATCATATCCCTCACAAAGTGATACTAAACATCAATTTGCTTTGTCTTTGAATGATAAGTAGGGTTCTTAGCCAAGAAAATTGCACTTTGGATGTCACAGTCTATCCTTATAGCTCCCTGTACTAACCCCATACTTGAACACAATCTCTGCAACCAAACTTCTTCCTTGCTTGCATGAGTGGTTGCCATGTATTCTGCCTCCGTAGTTGATAGTGCCACTACAGATTGTTTCTTACTCATCCAACCGACTGCAACTCCAAATAGTTTAAACACATACCCACTTGTAGATCTTCTCTGATCTAGATCTCCAGCCCAGTCTACATCAACAAATCCACAAATATCCAACACTCTGTCCAATCCTGGTCTTCCTTGGTAGCACAAACCATAATCACTAGTGCCACACAAATACCTGAAAACCCGCTTCACTGCTGTCCAACGCTCCTTCCCTGGTTTTGACATAAACCTTCTCAATATTCCCACTGCATGTGCAATGTCTGGTCTAGTACAGACCATTTCATACATCAAGCTACCGATTGCACTTGCATATGGAACACGAGACATGTCCTCTTCCTCTTCTTGTGTCTTGAGATAACCTCACACCTACAGGAATAGGAACCTTCACCGGTTTACTATCCTGCATATTAAACCTCTGCAGTATTGTCTCGACATACTTCCTCTAGTTTAACCAGCGCTTCCTCTTTGCCCGATCTCTTTTAATTTCCATGCCCAAAATACAGTTTGTAGCACCGAGATCTTTCATGTCGAATTTGGAGGACAATTGGGTCTTCAAATCCTGGATAATTTCTTTGTCAT
>APFE030797335.1:0-19197 GCA_000404065.3 Pinus taeda | reverse complement strand
TATATTTTGAAAGCTAAATTAACTAGTTAGAGTTATGTTGGCTATTAGTTAGAGTTATTCGTACTCATACTCAACACTGAAACAAGCGGAGCGGAGCTACAATTATATAAAACTTGGAAAGGTGGAGAATATTCCAGGTCCGTGGAGATGGGCAGAGGAGTTGTTGTGCGAATCGAATTGAGGAGACTTTATAATAATCATCATGTACCTTATGGAAATTCATTCATTATTTTCGTAGTGTGTCCACCTATCAACCTCGAGGCTCCGCGATATCCATCACAGATGTTCCACTCATTGGTATCCAAATTAATTCAGGATTATCAGGATGATTCTTGGAAAATTGGATAATATGATAACTTTCAATAGAGCAACACGAAGAGAATATGATAAGTATGTGAATTACCTTTGAAGTTAGATTTATTTATAGTGGTGTAGGATATTGTACAACACAATTGGTTAGTGAAGACAGATTTATTTATAGTGGTGTAGGATATTGTAAACCAGAATGGGTTAGTGACTCATTATGTAAATCTTATGAATGGGATTTGTTTTTAAATTAGGTATTAAGTGTTATGTATTAAGCTAATGAAATTTTTATTGTCTTTACATATTTGTAATGAGCCAATTAGTGACCTCGTGACTAGTTTTTGAAATTTAATAATCTGAGACACAATGCTAACTGCTAATACTATTACATATCAATCTTACCTAAGTGTCAGTGTTACACCTTTTGTGAAACTACGAGCTAAAACCATCCAACTTTGATTGATTGGATTTCATAGTTGTATGAATCAATTTGAACATTATATATATGTGTGTTAATGGGGTTACTTAATTAGATTTTCTAGCTTTCCATAATGTTCATGGATAGGAGCTAGTTGTTTTTTTGGGATAGTGTTTTCGTGCTAATCGCTTTGTTTTCTAATGTCTAGCCAAAGTCTAGCGTGACAAATTAGACATAGAGAACCTTTCCATCCTTCAATATCTTATGGTGTTGAAATTCCTTGGCAAATGAGCTTCCTAATAAAACATGAGCTACTTCGTAAAACAGAGGGATGACCCTCCCATGCACCTGGGACACTTAATTGAGACACCATACAGAAGATGCGCAGTGTGGGGAGAAAATATTGCATTCAATGGCATGGTTTATCGTTGTATTCATGTCCTCCCCTTTTCTTAGTTGATGGGCATCATGGAATACACAGATTCATTTGGTACTTGTGAGGGCTGTGTAGAAATGATCTACGAAGTCTCGCGTGACATCTAACACTCTGAAGCTCAAAAACACATCATATATCCATGCTCTCCACATTTTAGAAAGAAACAAATTAATTTGCTGCTCAGAAACACCTCATATCTCTATGCCCTCCAGATTCTGACTGACATTCAGAAAGAAACAAATTAATATGTTATCTTGAGAAGGTGTGAGTGAAATAACCTTATATGGAGCTACCGAGCTTGGAGGCTAAGACTCAAGCATTATATGGAGCATTTGACTAAGTGCATCATGGAGCGCTTTACCAGGAAACAAGATGCTAAGTGAATAATGAAATGTTTTACGAGGGAAACTAGACACTTTTGGTTTGGGCCTCATTTCAATTAGTAAATGAGATATACAATGCGTAAATCACTACATAGCCGCATATCCACCACCGAGTTGGGACCTAACCTAATTGCAAATCTAGGTGGAGAACCAATTTGGGACCTAACCTAATTGCAAATCTAGGTGGAGAACCAATTGACCAAATCTCAATTGAACCAACTAAATGAATCCCATAATGGCCAACAACAGGGAGGGCATTTGAGAGAAATGGTAGACCCAATTCCTAGTGTTGGTTGTGCCCATTTCATATCATTTAATATTTAAAAATGATTATTAATTAAAAATATTTTATTAAAATATTATTTAATTTAAATAGATTTTAAAAAAACGATTTCATATCATTTAATATTTAAAAGTGATTATTAATTAGAATATTTTATTAAAATATTATTTAATTTAAATAAATTAAAAAAAAAAATTAAATATGAGATGTTTATGGAATATTATTGAAAGAAACAGAGAACTAGGTGTGCAAAACCCACCATCAATATGAAATTGGATAAGGCTCATTGTAGAAGAGAAAAACTAGGTCCGGGATGCTCTCCCGAAGAAAGGAGTCAACTTGGATCTAAGAATGATCATGTTCACTTGCTTTAACGACCTCTCAATATATTTTTATTTAGCAATCATCAAAATATATTTTATATTTATATTTTAATTTAATAATTTGAATAATATTACAATTGATTTAAATAACTAAAATATTTATAATTAACTTTCCAGAAATTTTGAGTAATTAATTCTTTCGATCTAAGCAACTAAAATTACAAGTTAGACTGTTCAGTGATCTCAAAACTGGTAACAAATCAAAAAAATATTTACCACAATTTAATTTTTAACAAAATTATCTTTTTAAAAATATTAATAAAAAGTAATGTATAAATAGAAATTACAATACCACGCTGCTGTCCAAAAAAGTCAACTAAATTATAACGTGCACGATGTGGTCAAATTGCTTATTCCAGGTTTTTTATTTTATTTGTGCAGCTGAATTGCACAAATTAGAATATACACATGGCCGGCCCCATGTAAAGAATGTATAATTGCACACCGTTTCAGAAGTACTGTGGTTGCCAACAAAGAACTAAAAAAAGAGAACTGAAAAAGCCAGCAGGTAAAAAAAAACTAGAGCAATATCGTAAATTGTAAATAGTAATTAGTAATAGTGAGTTAAAAGATTGGTAATTAAAAGATCGGTTTAATGAATAGTAATTAAAAGATGGGTTAGGTTGAAGCGAAATTTTAACACAACGGTCCAAAAAAGCAAAGCAAGCCTAAAACTCATTATATACTGGCGCACTCCTGAGTGGGATCGGTGATGGTGATGAACAAAGAATGAGAGGAGGAAAGGAAATTCAGCTCCACCAACGAAGAGGAGGTGATCAAAATTTTCGTAGTCTGAGGGTGATGGAGTGGATTATTCATAGAGAGGGTAATCTAATTTGTTTCTCTATCTCTCTGTTTATTCAATTGGTTAACCAGAAAAAGGCTGTAGCCGATTGAGTGATTTTATGTAACCTCACAAATTGTTTTCTCTCTTGAATCTACAGGTTTCTTTCTCTCTCAAGCATACTGTATGTCTTATGGAGCGCTCCATAAATGTAGTGTGCAAATGTTTAGTTGTGGTTGTGTCATGTGTAGTGTCCAAATGTTTAGTTGTGGTTGTGTCCTGTGCAGTTTAGTTGTGGTTGTGTCCTATGTAGTGTGAAAATGTTTAGTTGTGGTTGTGTCCTGTGTAGTGTCCAAATGTTTGTTGTGTTTGTGTGTCTGTTAATTTGGAGAGAAAGTCCCACGTGAGCAGAATATGCACTGGTGGTTGAAGTGCCAAATTGATCAACAAATAATGCATTCAGAGTGAGTGCAATATTTTCTTGAATTATTTTTAGATTCATTTTCGACCTTTTTTCTGATGAGTTGGAATTTTATATACAGGAGCTGGAGCAGACGTTTCCAATGCTTTTGTTGCAGCGGGGAATGAGGGGTCTCGAACTTTGGAACAACCAGTTTGCATAGTTTCAATAGCAAATGAAGTATAGCTAGCAAGGTTAGTACGATTTGTGAATGGCCTTGTTCTCCTCTGTTTCTTGGTGCAGTTTACCAATATCTCTATGATATATTTAAAGAGCATGTAGATTGCAGAATAGTTTTTCCAATTGAGTCGTTTTTAGGTTTTATTCCTCTGTGTTGGTCTGTGTTAACATAAGTATTAGCTGGTTAGGTGGTTTTCAATGTAACAGGTCAGGTCGCCCATCAATCTTTTTGCCTATTGACAGCATTGGTCTCTCCAAACACCCAATTGGTCTCCCCTTTTTCTCCTTTTCACGGTTGCATTGTTTGTTAGAGCATCCAATTGGTCGCCGAATTGAGCTCCTCCTTTTCCCATTTCATGGCTGCGTAGTTGTAATTTGTTACAACATTGGTCTCCCTAATTGAACTCCTCTTTTTTTCATTTCATGGTTGGGCTGTTTGTTACAGCATTGGTCTCTCCAAAGCCCCCATTGAGCTCCTCTTTTTCTCATTTCATGCCAGCGCAACCAATTGTCCCATATCCATAATAGTTGCATAACCCGATCGAGCAGAAGTTGCTTAAACTGTAGATATTAACCCCATGAAGCATGTTATACGTGGGTATATTAAGCGAAGGTGGTTCAGTTAATTGAGGCGCACCTTATAGAGGAAGATCTGCACATTCACTTCGCCAGAAAGACCCAGCTCTCTCTCTTGATTGTGCAATTCAAAAGTGACAGATCGTAGAAACCCCAAGATTTCCAGCCGTAGGGCCTAGCAATTCTATTTTAGACCCAACTTTCTGTCTAATATAACGATTCAATGAATCTATTGTGCAATTCAAAAGTCACAGATGGAAGAAACCCCAGAAATTCCAGCCGTAAGGGTTAGCAATTTTATTTTAGACTCAACTTTCTATTTAATACAACGATTCAATGAATCTATTGTTCAATTCAAAAGTCACAGGTCGAAGAAATCCCAGAAATTCTAGCCGTAGGGCTTAGCGATTCTATTTTAGACTCAAGTTTCTGTTTAATACAACTATTCAATGAATCTTTTGATTCGTTAAGAAAGCAGGGTGAAATTACTTTTGATGGCATTTCCTCCCTGGTCTTTTCAATAGAATTCATCTTTCCCAATGGCCACGGGCTTTAGAGTTCCAGTCTCGGCCAGGACGAAGATAGTGCATAGGTTTTGCGTGAAGAGTGCTCGTTAATGAGCTCCATGTATGGAATCACGTATTATCGATATTGTTGGAGTTTTCATTTATCAGTGGTGGTTATGAACAATAGTCCAGGTAGTCAGGCATAAGTAATGGTTTATGATTTTTTTAATATCTAAAAATAATTATTTTATTAAAACCAAGCCACATAGGAAATGTAGAATACCCCAATACATAATACCAAGCCACGTAAGGAACCTAGAATACCCCAATACAATACCAAGCCACGTAGGAAATATACTCGAAGCCAACGCCGAGGGCAACAATATATGCGTATAAGCAATCACATAATTAGATGTAAAAAAAATCATTATCATAGCTACCCGATCCATAAAGAGCGTGGGCTCATTGGAAATTGCACATGTATCATTGAGTTTAGCTCGTTAATCATAGTGAGAAAACTGTCAAGTTTCAATCAATTTAAGAAATTCATTTCACAAACCATTGTGATCAGTAGTCATGAGTTTGATGCCAGCTGACAACTGTCAATCAGTACTAGTTCCGTGTTTAGTTCTCAGCACTTTTCAATCATTACTCATAGTTATGTACTCGTAGCATGGGTTATATTATATAGATTATATTATATAGATTTGTTAATGGGCTTGTTAGATTTTAAATTTTTTCTCAATAGACAATTTTTATTGGGCCATCAAAAGTTATATATGCGTAAGTGTTGATCATAGTGCAAAGAGCTGTGTGAGTGGATTGTTTTCTTATTAGAAATGGCGAATTAGCATTCACCGGTTTAATTTCTGTGTAATCAATTCAATTTTACACCTAACTTGAACTTTAATAATGGATTCCCCCTATGATGCCTATTGGAAGAATTATGCACATAGGAGCTTAATTCTTACTCCCTTCGGCACCTGTGAATGGAATATTTATCATGCATTATGGCTTTTGATTATATATAAATATATATGTTATAGAGATTCTTTTTAGGAATGATGTATTTAATTATGTTACAAGTTGTTATGAAAAGTTTGTATATTAATAATATTATTTTAATGTTGTATATTGCAGAAAATCTATCAATATCAAAGGTGCCGCTTTTCTCGAAGGCATTATCTATTTTTACTTTTTGTTCTGATGTAATTAGAAAAATGTGTATTTTTTTTGTTTAGATGGGCCCATCAAAAAATGTACATGAACACAAACTATCTTTAATAAAAGGAGTAGGCATTTTTTTGTGGAGGGGGATTCCACCCCTCCAAAAGGCTCTTAGGAGGGTTAAATGGTAACCCTCCTTTGAGTTGTGTTCCTTGTGCTCATGTTTTTCATGATCTTTAGTTTATAGCAACTCCAATATGCACAAACACACATACATCCTTTTATTATAATAATAATGTATAAACATGTTTTAAACATCTTCCCAACATACACACAGATGGCAAAATCACCTTTAGACACATAAATCATTTAACATTTTTTCATTGTTTTAAACATCTTCCCCACATACACACACAAATGGAAATATCAGCTTTATTCACATCAATCATTTAACATTTATTCAATGTTTTAAGCAACTTCCCCACATACACAAACAAATGGAAAAATCACCTTTATTCACATAAATCATTTAACATTTTTTCAATGTTTTAAACATCTTCCCCACATACACACAAAATGAAAAATCACTCCCATTCACATCAATTATATAAAAATTATCACCTAAATTTATTTATATTTCTTAATTTCTATTTTTCTTTTTGAGTTTTGATTTTGATTTTTTTAAGATTTTGATTTTTTTTTATTTTAAATATATATATTTTTATTATATGTTATTAGATATTAATATATTTTTTTACCTTCTTTCATATATATAATAAATGTAATTTAATATTTTTATTGATATTTTTATAATTTATATTAAATATTCATATATATTAATTTAGAGTGTTTGTGTTTGTAAATATTTAAAAAAAAATTATTATGTATTTGTATAAATTTACTATACCTAAATGTTTGTATATTGGTTTTATTATTTATATACAATAAATATATTCTTGAATGCTTATTTTTATATATATGAATGTATTTGGATTACAATGTATGTTTTAGATTCTTTATTTTGTATGTATATGAATGTATTATTTTTAGAATTTAGATAGTGTTTTTATTAGTTGAATTTCGGTAGTTAGAATTTATTTGTTAAGGTTTTTGTTTTGGTATGTATCAATGAATAGGGTATCTCCTTCTATGTGGTGTGTGTGAATGTATTATTGAGATAGAGTGTTTTCATTACTTGTATTTACTTCTTTGGAGTGTGTATTCTTCTATGTTTATGAATGTCTCATTTTGCATGTTTTTTAGTATTCTTTCATTGTTTATTTGTATGTATATGAGTGTATTGTTTGACTATGCCTTGAGTGTTAGAGTGGTGATTTCATTGTTTGTGTGTATGTAAATGTATTTTTTTGAATATTTGCTTGTATTATCTTGAGTGCCTTTCAATATTCCTTCATTATTTGCTAATGTGTGTACTTTTTGAGTATTCTAGTGTATGGAAATTATTTACTTCTACATGTATGATTGTATTCTTTGCTATAATTGTGTGTATATTATTTACATCTATTTTTGTATATATATGAACCTATTCTTTGTTGTATTTCTGTGTGCATTGCTTACTTGTATTCTTTGTATGTGTATGAATATGTCATTTATGTGTGTATGAATCTATTCTTTGCTACATTTGTATGTGTCTTGCTTATTTGTATTCCTTGTATGTTTATGAATCTATTCTTTACTATACTTGTATGGTCTTTCATAATTGTATTATTTGTATGTGTATGAATATATTATTTATGTGTACATGAATCTATTCTTTGTTATATTTGTGTGTGCCTTGTATTCTTTATGTGTACATGAATCTATTCTTTTCTACATTTGTGTGTGCCTTAGATTACTTGTATTCTTTATTTGTGTATGAATATGTCATTTATGTGTGTATGAATCTATTATTTGCTACATTTGTATGTGCTTTGCTTAATTGTATTCCTTGTATGTGTATGAATCTATTCTCTGCTATACTTGTATGTGCCTTGTTTACTTGTATTCTTTATGTGTACATGAATCTATTCTTTGCTACATTTGTGTGTGCCCTGGATATTGTATTCTTTGTATGTGTATGAATATGTCCTTTATGTGTGTATGAATCTATTCTTTGCAACATTTGTATGTGTCTTGCTTAATTGTATTCTTTGTATGTGTGACCTATTCTTTGTTATACTTGTATGTGTCTTGCACAATTGTATTCTTTGTATGTGTATGAATATATTATTTATGTGTACATGAATCTATTCTTTGCTATATTTGTGTGTGCCTTAGATTACTTGTATTCTTTGTATGTGTATGAACATGTCTTTTATGTGCACGTGAATCTATTCTTTGCTACATTTGTATGTGTCTTGCTTAATTGTATTCTTTGTATGTGTATGAATCTATTGTTTTCTATACTTGTATGTGTCTTGCATAATTGTATTCTTTGTATGTGTCTTGCATAATTATACTATTTGTATGAGTATGAATGTATTCTCTATGTTGGTATAAATATTTCCTTGTTATATTTGTATATATATCATTTACTTGTAGATATATGAGTGTAGTTTGTCTGAGTGTAGTTTGTGTGAATATATATATATATGAATGATTATAAATATAGTATCATTACTTCTATATATAAATATATTATTTAGAATATTAACTTGTAAGTTTAAATATTTGTGAAAATATTATTATTATTATTATTATTTTGGATTTTTATTTTAATTTATTTTAATCAATTTTTTATTATTTTACTTTTCATTTCTTATTTTTTTCCCAAGATTGATAATATTAATCTATCATTTTAAAATGAAAAATAATATACATATTATAATAACATTAAAAAATAAATAATATTAGCCTTCCAAGTACATGAAATATTATGCAAACCATGAGACTCAAGGTTCAAATCCCTTATAAAAGAAGAAACAATTACATGACATTTATAACATCATCATGATACATATCAATTGATTATTTAATATTAAAATCAATACAATAAATAAATTCAATTAATTTTATTTAAGAATTCATTAATTTTAATAATTTATAATTTTCTTTTTCATAATACTAAAATTTAATAATTTTTGGAAAAAATATTAATTCTAAAATTTTGCTAATGATAATTATTGTTTTAAAAATAATAAAGAAAATAAATATTTCTCCATTTTCATAACATATTAATTAACTTACAAAATAAATGTAATTGTCAACATCATAATATCTTTATTCAATCTTCATCACATGCATAAGCTAATGTTAATTCTAAAATTCATAATAAGCATAATAAATGTGATGCATGTGAACATGTCACTTTGTGAGTCAATATGTGTAATGTCTTTGGGTATGTGTATGTTTGTGTGCACCCTTTGTTTGTTGTGTGCATGTATGCATGTGAGTGATTGTGCCTCATTGGCAATGGATTGTGTGGGTGCGCGTCAGTGGTTAGTCCCATGCCAATGATGGACCGTTTTTGGGGTCATATAAGCTCTCACCTTCACGTGGTTGACCCTGTTAGTAGAGATTTTACATCTCCAAACCAAGAGGAGCTTTCTATTTAGTGTTTTTTAATTAATTTAAAACATAACATTAACTTCAAAACAATAAAATAGTTTTATTTTTTTATTAGTTAAAAAACATTTAAATATATAAGCTTATTATAAAATAAACTGAAATATTCATTCATATATATATATATATATAAATATTTATTTAATATATATATTAATATATTATATATATATTATATATATTATATATATATATATACATTATTATATAATTTTTATAATATTTTATAAACTATATTAATTATTAAAAATGGAACTAATATATTGACAAATTTATAATTGTTTTTGATATTATCATATTCTATTTATTAAATGTATTAAAAAAAATACAAATATTAATAATATGTTCTTATATTTATCATTCACATTTAATTATTAAATTATAATAATAAAATAAAATGGATTATTTTATTTATTAAATCATAATAATAAAATAAAATAAATTATAACATTTGTTGTTGTAATAAATATATATCTGTTTTGAGAGGTGCTCTCTAACTTAGTATGGTAAATATGTTATAATAAAAAGATTAATGTAATGTAAACATTTTATAGTCAAAATAAAATAAAAAATGAAAATAAAAATAGAAAAATAAAAGTAAATATGTTATAATAAAAAGATTAATGTAATGTAAACATTTTATGGTCAAAATAAAATAAAGAATGAAAATAAAAATAAACCTATAATTAAAACAAAAGTTACGAATGGTCTTGAAAAACCATGGTCATGAGGAACATAGCATATTTAAAGGGTGAAATTAGACTAGGCTAGATCCGTTTTAATTCATGAACTCTGAAGAGTGAAGAGAAATCGAATCTCCTTTCACTCCAAAAGAAGTTTTCATCTCAAAAAATTAAATCCTTCATAGTACTTGAATGTACTCCAAAAAAAAAAATCATCTCAAAAAATTAAATCCTTCTTAATACTTGAATGTGGTTGATTATATTAATTTAATATTTTTTTCATTTTATCAAACATTTTACAATTATAAAATAAATTAAGATAAAAACAAATTAATAATATATTATTATAATTTATAAAAGCACAGATAATGCTAATAGACAGATGAATTAAAAAATAAACATATAGAAGTTAAGATAAATTAAATTTCAAATAATTAGATGTCGATATGTTAAAAATATAGTCATAAATATTAAAAAAAATAACATTTTAAAAAACTATTTAAATAAAATTTCCAGATAATAAAACCCTATATATTGTATTTTAAAATATAAAAAACCATTAAATTATAATAATCTTACTTTTTCAGCTTCATAAATATTATTTTCAGTTTTTATTTTAACTAAAACCACTATTTTAAATTTTGAATAAATTATAAAGTTTTCATGGACGGTTGGCTAAATTGATCCATACTTAAAATAATTATCATCATTTTTTGAGTGGAGAGAAATCAAATCTCTTTTCACTCCAAAAGAAGTTTTCATCTCAAAAAATTAAATCCTTCTTAATACTTGAATGTGGTTGATTATATTAATTTAATATTTTTTTCATTTTATCAAACATTTTACAATTATAAAATAAATTAAGATAAAAACAAAATAATAATATATTATTATATTTATAAAACACTTTTAATTATTAAAACATAATAATAGTAACATATAATTAAAAAAACCCGGATGCGGGTGTTAATGGTCGCATTTAAGATTAGACGAAGTCCACGCGCCGAGGACATGGTGCCACGCTGCGGACAGGTGGTCGCCATGAGCTCCGGGCTGGTTTCTGCCCTAAAGGAATTAACGCGCCTTAATGGCGCTTCAATGCAGGGGTCTTCCCAAGGTTCTGGTACCAGATATCTTGTCATGGCGGAAACATTCCTTCTGTTATGTTTGCAGTTTGGTTTTCGTTCTGGAGAATTCGCAGTTCAGGTGAGCGTGGAAGAGGGAAGCTCTGAGGGCAGCATACCCACCCTCGAGTCCTTCCCCTGCCCAATTCACGCAGTGTGTGCTCACTCGATTTAGGTGTATTTGCCGGTGGTCGTCGGGTTGCAGAGCCACCGGGGTAATATTTCCTGTGACATTCTTCCTGTTCGACGACGGCACCAGGCCGCTAAGTTTCACACTGGTATCCTTATGGCTCCGCGCGTTGGGTATCGTAGGCCTCGCAGGGGAGGTAATTCTGGGCAGCAGAGCGGCACCAGAGACAGTGGCCACTCAAGCCTGAGGCGTATCACTCCTCTGGCCTGTGCTTCACCACCCTCCGGTGATTCGGTGCACTCTGAGTCTGATTTGAGCAATGAAGTGCAAACTGCGACTCTTTATTACCGCCGCAAGAGGGACAAACCTATGGTTAAAGCCATAATAACAGTAACTTTTGCTGAGGAGGATGAGGCGGAAGGAAGTTGGAAGGCTGAAATGGAGGAAAAGACGCCTCCCTCCTCGGACAATACTTCCAAGATAAAGGACAGCTCCTACAACCCAGAACTACAGAGCAATATGGACGAGGAAAGCACCTATGGTTACTCAGCAGAGCAGGCGGAAGCCTTACAAGAAATCACCAGCCTCAAAGGAAAAGAACCCGTGATTATTTCTGAAGGTCCACTAGAGGCTCAAAAGGAATCTCAAATCGACAGGCCTTCCTCTCCTCAGAGCAAGCCAAAGACGGAAGAGTCTGAAGACTCTTTTGATTACACTCTGTACCTCCAATTACCACCGGGTATTGAACGTATTGAAGATATTCCGGTTGGCATGGAAGTTACTTGGGAACGGGACCCGGTTCGTGTAGCAGAAGACCGCAAGAAACGAGCGCTGGAACGAGAAGCTGAGGCGCGAAAGAAGCAAGGCAACTAATGGCAGGGGCGTCAAGGGTAAGCCTGGTATCAGGCGAAAGTTGTATTTTCCTTTTTGCTTAGTTTTGGTCTGGGGGCGTGAAGAAATTATGAAAATGCTGGTCACAAAAACTGTTTCTTGTAATGGGTCTCGGGGTCTGGGTTAATTTCCAGTTTCTTTGCATGTTAATGTCGGTCTATGCCTATCTTAGTCAGTCTATGTCACAGCACAAACCATCTCTGCTGGTATTTTTTGGAATCTCCAGCTTGTATATGCAGACAATCCAGTTTGATGAAGCAAGCTTTGCCAGAGAGCTGAACACTCGCTCTCAGAGGTTCTCACCTCTTGTACATACATTTTTGGTTTTTTTAATATAATTAGTGTAGCCTTTGCCTAGCAAAATTATCATATATATTATATATATAATTAAAAAACTACAATATTAAATTACTTATTTAAAGAATCTTTCAAATATTAATCTATTTAGATTATATCATTAAATATTAAAAGAAAACATTTTAAAAACTATTTAAATAAAATTTCAAATAATAATAATCCTATATTACTTTATTTAAATATTAACAACCATTAAATTATAATAATCTTATTTTTTGGCTTCATAAATATTATTTTCAATTTTCATTTTAACTAAAACCATTATTCTAAATTTTGAATAAATTATAAAGATTTCATGGACAGTTGGCTAAACTGATCCATACTTAAAATAATTATATTTTTTTATGCAGAAGATTTTTTTAATCCATATTTAAAATAATTATCATTCTTTTTATGCGGAAGAATTTACCCAAAAGCTGACACGTTAATTTAATACTCATTTGACTTAATTTAATATCACACGTATTATTATAATTCATCTAACTTAGAGATGAATCAAAGTTTGGAAATTTTTAAAAATTAAAATCACATTATTTAAAAATTTAGAGTTTTTGTATTAAAAAGATTATCATATATAATTCTATATATAATGGTTTTGAGAATGTTTTTATTTTTATAATAAATTTAATAAAAATATTAAAACAATATTCTATGGAGAAAGTTTTTATTTTAATATTTAAAAATATTAATGTTCACTTATTTTATATTAAAATTTATTATTTTTTTAATTATCTTAAAAGTATTTATGAATAGAATGTAACTATAAGGGTGTCAATAAAATTGAGTTCACGATTTCTCAACAATAACGATGCTTTAAATACAAAGATTCAACCAATTGAGCTAACCCTCAAAGATATATATAAGTACAATGTTGTATCTTTCATATGAGGAACATACTTATTTCGTTGATGTTGTAAACACCCATCATGTCACTTGTTAGAATTAAAACCTAGGTGGAGAGGATTCCATTCCTACTCCCAACCACCTACGATACAAATAATTAATAATATGTTAATGAAATATATCATGTATATTCATAGTAATTTCATTATTTTTTTCTTTGATAGGACAATTCACAAGGATCTACGGTGTAATGAATATAAACCCCCATGCACTGAAGTTCTTTACCACACATACAAGGCCCTTGAGGATGGCTCATAAGGTGATGACAAATTGGGAGAATCTCGTGGATTCGAAAGTGAGGTGTTTGACCACTTGTTGGATCAAGAAGGTCCTGGATATGGCATTTAATTCACCCTAAGCGAGAGAACGCTGGGTAGTTACTCACCCGTGAGCATTCATTCAATGGCGATGGAAATGGAAGCTATTAATCAATTGGGTGATGTTTTTGAAATGATTGAAGGAATGTTAAAGGGAGGTTTGGGTTGGTTTCATATTTTAGCTAGCACATACGTCATTCTGTCTACCAATCTTAGTAAGTAAGAGGGAAACAACTTTTTGTGTTCTGTCATCA
This sequence comes from Pinus taeda, assembly GCA_000404065.3. NCBI lineage: Eukaryota > Viridiplantae > Streptophyta > Pinopsida > Pinales > Pinaceae > Pinus > Pinus taeda. The sequence goes on along the minus strand of APFE030797335.1, from coordinate 5,092 downwards.
TCACATTGGATGGAGGAGCTCCACCTACTATATTAGATTATGGGTGGTAGAGTGTATCAAATGGAGACAACATTGTTTCATGATAGGGATCCGCCATGTCTCAACCACCCTGAATGTTTGCTATAGTTGTTTAATTTTATGGTCTCTCTCTTGCACAAACCCACCATCAATACATTGAACAATACCCATGGTTTATAATTTTCATGTTTCCAATGTTTTTTCTTACCTGGTTTTTATTTCTTTCATAGCCAATTTTTGTATCTATTATAATGATAAGCCTCACTACTACTAGCTTCAACTGTAGATTTGGAAAGACTCTAGTTTGAACCTAGTCAAATCTTCTCAGTTTGATTTCCACTCAAGCATACTAGAGCTAGTCAAGATGTAGGCCATAGACATGGTCTATATGTGTGTGTGTGTGTTTACAAGTTTACCAAAAATAATAATTAAATTTTTACTAGTTAAAATGTCTAGAACAAATAAAATTTGTTAATGTTAAACTTGTTTGATCAAAATTATGGTATTTGTAAAATTGAAAGATTCAATATTATATTATAAAAATGTATAGTCATTAATTGATTAAATTGATAAATTTTGTAGGATTAATTATATGTGAATATGATTATATTATTAAGATGAAAAAAATATTGCTAATTTTAAGAGATAAATTTTAAGAAAATAGTCATGTTAAATAAAACTTGATTATGATATGAATATTAAATAAAAATTATTTTATTTTCAAAATAAATTTATAAAAAATAATTATATTAAATAAATTAAAAATGTTTCCTAAATTATGCATTAAAAGAATATGAAAATTAAAAAAAAAATCGTACACAACATTTTCATATAATTATCATAATACTAAATATAATTTGTATCACTTCTTTTTTACATTGTAAATATAAAAATATAAATTATTAGCACTATATAAACAAACAAATATCACTTTCACCCAGTGTATTATAATTGATGTGATATAAATATTAATATAATTACAATAAAAAAAAATGAAAGTTTGTTTTTCTTTTTCTTTTTTCTTTTTTTTTGCTAGATAATGTGAGTGTTGTGATGGCTAGCATGTCTAACTTGTGGTTTGCGTAACCACAACCCAGGGGCATCTAAGCCATAAAAATCTATCCAACAAAGACTTGAATTGATTCTCAGTTAATTCTTAGTTGCTATGGCTTCTGCTATGGAGGAGGGAGTTGAATGGGATAAAATTTAACCCTAAAGCATATGTCTAGTGGTGAGGTGTCCTTTTATTTTGGGGACTTTTGAGCGTCCAAAGTTGTCAAGTCTGGTTTTTTAGCTTCTTGTTTATTATGGGGAGGAGGGATTTTGTCGGCTCAATTTTTGCTTGCTTCACAGTGAGTGCATTGGTTGGCAGTAAGTTAATTATAATAAGTGGCCTATCAATTTGTCAGTCTGGTCCCTCGAGTTGAGGAGACACTTAGAGGACCACCACATACTTAGTTCTATTCCAAGAGTGAAGGTCCTTATGGAGGAGTAGCGAGAGTCCCCACCTAGGCATGTGGACATCCCACCCCCCTTTGACTCACTTGAGGATCAAATTCGGGTGGTAACTATAACATTGGAGTAGCAAGAGAGAGATCGAAAACAATATCACCATGAAGTCATGAGCTTTTTGCAGAACATCTAACATAATCAATGGCACATCTTTGACAACAAAGCCTCTCCTCAAAGGGGCCAAAAATACTTGCAAGAGTGGTTGGATGCTTTCAAAGTAAGAATTTCGCATATGGAAGCACATGTACATGAGGAATTTCGATGACCAGGTAATGGTGCTTGTGTCAACCCAGATCCAGGTAATCTGGCTAGAGAATCTATGCTTTTGGTACATTTTGAGTTTTTTGGTCAATTTTGGGCCTCCTGGGTTGTAAATCTTCTGTCTTATTATTATGAAAAGCTATTAGCTAGGATCTTCCACTTCTATCTTCAATGAAACAAATCTAGTAGGAGTGAGGCCTCTGATGTTTTTACTAATATAATATACGATGCATGTTTCTCATGATTTAATAGAACATGTTGATCCATTTTTTTTTATTAATTTTTTTATAATTTAAAAAAAAAAATTATAAAATGAATTGGTTAATGCAACTAATTACATATACATGATACACATGATCAAAGAAATTTATTTTAAGGATGACATTATAAGAACACCATACATTATATATATAGTATTTGCTATATTTTTAAATATTCTTTAAAAGGATAAATCAAATGTGATTAAATTCATATTTCGAAGGATAGATGTTGATTTCATGTATCTTTTATCATATATTTTAGTGATGTATATGTATCTATACTTTATTGTAGGTTTTTCGGCGATAGCTTTTGGTTCCATGCATCTACTTGTAAAGAATTTCACCCCTCACTCTTGTTCAACCTTCATGCTTTAGCCAACATTTGTTACACAACATTTTTTCACTATCCGTGTACTCCCCATTCCTCGATCCTGGAGGACCTCTACAGTGAACCTCATGTATTTTCTTATCATGAAGAACGTGTCTTTACATTACTCTTCATCTGTAGAACATTTCCCTCTTACATCATTTCCAGAGAATATCCCTTCAAACTCAGTTTTAAAGGCTGACGCTATCCCTCGGTTTCTTCTCACGCTGATCTAATGAGTCTGGTATCCATCCCTTACCCGCGTCGATCCTCTTTTGGAATGTTTTTAAAATGGAATCGAAACTTCTAGGTCTAGAAGCTTCGTGAACGGAAGTCTGGTAAATGGTTAGTCGAGATAAAGCCAAGAGAGACTGTTTGGGTTCATTTCCAGTATTAAAATTGAACAAACCAAAAGGGATAATACCTCTCCCATAATAAGAGGATCCATGTCGCCTCCCTCAAGCTATGTAAACTTCTCCTTTTCCAACCTCAGCTAGCTAATGAAGGAGCTTGAATAATCTGCAAAATCTTGATAGCCTTAGCCTTCTAGTTTTCATTTGTAAAGAGAGAATAAGTTTTTAGTTTGTTTGGTTTGGAGAAAATAGGAAGAAGCCTTGAGCTTCACTTGTGTGAGGGGATCGTTAGATGATAATAGTGGTGTTGGAACCCAGACATACCGAACGAAACCTGCAATTCTAAGGCAAAGGTTGTACTTTCCTTATTATCATAATAATACAACTGATATTGTGTTTCCTATATCAATTTCATCTGGTATTTGATAGCTTAAGACTCCTTAGCCTCTTAAGTAGGTTGAATGTATTTTATGTTGTCATGTGTGCTTTGGTTTCTTGTCTATTTTTTTCAGATGCTTGATTGACATTAAGGAGCTGATTGCTGGAGCAATGATCCGAATTTAAATAGGAATGCAATAGATTACAGAGATAACCATACACACAGAGATGCGATAACCATAAATAAAGAGATGCAGCGGAAATAACACTTTCTTTCATTAATGGAAAACACCGAAATATGTTTACAACCAAAATTGGGAATAAATCAGCTAGGACGATGGTAGCTTATCTCTGAGAAGAGATGTGCGGCTACATGTCTCTGAACTGTTCCGAACTTGTGTTACAATGAGGCTCGAAGGCCTATTTATTATTGAGAAACAATGGAAAACCCTTCACATTCCAAAACCGACCCTTAGAAGATGAAACGCCAAATTGTGGGCCCCGTTTTGGGTAAATTGGTACATCAATTTCCCGGGGTCGTAACTTTGGCATACGATCTCCGTTTGACGCGTATGATAGCTCGTTAGAAAGATCTATCCGAGAACTACCATTGTTGGAACGGGCAACATCGGTCCATTGAATGGACCAATGTTGCCCCTGGATTCCCAAAAAACGTCATTTAGGGCCTCAAAACGGCTCCGGAAGTTCAAGACCCGAAAAACTACTAAAAATAGTAAGTTGTGCTACAATTAAGGAAACTGAAAATGCTGAAAGAGACAATTGTGGGGGTCCAAATGGGATAGGTGGGTGGCCACCAACATCCACCTGGATCATTCCTGCCCCCTTAGGAAGCAATGGTCCCCATTGCGTTGAGTTCCTCCATCTGCTGAACTTGTCCTGCAATCTCTGATGTGTCCAGCAATGGTGGGAAGCATGGCCGACAACGGTCCACATTAAACACTCGGTGCAAGCAAAGGAATGGAGAAATGTTGTGCTTCAAAACATTGTTGCCCATAGCCTTGGTGCTGGCATAAGGACCTTGTCGGAGTGGTCTGAGCTTCTGATGTGTTCTGGTAAGGCGTTCTTTCTGTCGATGTAACCAGACTTTGTTGCCCACCTGAAACTTGTGTGGTACTCCTGTGGGTGAGGAGAAGTTGTTTCTGTGTTCTGTCCTGACTGTATCCTTCTACTGCTGCTGCTGCGTGGAGGAACCCTTTGCGGGGGTCATGGATGTAGCAACGATCTTCCCCTTACTTTAGGAGTGAACCATACAAATGAATTTCCTAGTCTGTGATATGAGCTTGTTGCCTTTCTTAGCAATGATCAAAGATGTGGCAGTAGGTGGGGCTATCTCTGGTATTCTATAGAATGAATTACTCAAAGAAATAATGACAGCACGAGGCCTTGACTCATACACAGCATGTCGCCTCCACAAGTATGACTAGCCTAATAATACATCACAAACATCCAGAGGTGTAACATCACACAATACCTCGTCGGTGAATGGTTTGATGCTGTAGGGAAGGCGGCACTGCTGGCGAACTTTGAGATCTCGTTCTTCATGAAGCTACCCAATATTGTATGGCTGTGGGTGTGGTGTAGTCGGTAGGCCCAACCGCTTCACGACCTCTACTGAAATAAGGTTCTTTTGGCTGCCACTGTCGACAATGAATTGCAGCGGTGAACCCTTCACCCCTGTGAGTGGAAAAGACGTTCCCCCTCCTCTGGCTCTTCGGGCTCATTCTTCTGGATCTTGGCAGTGGCAACAGTGGCGCTGGGATCCGCATCAATGATCTGCTTCCCTTTTCCATTCCCCTTGTCAGGTTCAGGCTCAGGGTCGGAACATGTATCTGATTCGGAAGCCTTCAACTCGGCCACCAATGACTGCTTGGTCCGACACTCACTTGTGTTATGAGTGGGACTCTTGTGGAAATCACACCACT
>APFE030797328.1:0-11778 GCA_000404065.3 Pinus taeda | reverse complement strand
ATAAATATACATAGTAAAAAAAAATTCTATAGTCTAATTATTAAGACCCATACTATACGCATGAGCTATTACCTCATACGTTACCACCACATATATGCTTCCGAGCTTCATCTAATGGTTATTTGGTCATTCACTATTCTATGCAAGGTTCACCATAATACAATTATTAGCTCATTGGTTGGCATTGGTTGTGATGTTTGCAATATGGTATAAGCGTTAACTTGTTTTGGTGTAACATATATGTTGACCCTTGGCCTAACCCCTAAACCCTCCCCAGCATACGGAGCATTAATGGGCGCAGGGTTTGGAGGTCCGGCTGTAGACTTTGGCAAACCCAACGCACCTACCACATTGGTTGTATCGGCTTACAGCTGGCCAGGTGGCATGGCCAGTACACATGGCCATGTGACACCTTGGTCTTGGGATCCTCGACCTTCCCGCCTCTTCTCCCCGCTTCATCTCAATGGTCAGGATCTAATTTGGCGATCGAACGGTAAAAATACCTTCCAGGGTCTCGAGTCACTACTTAAACCTCGTGAGCCAAGGTTGGGGTTCATTTGTTCGCATTGTATTGTCGGTTCAGTGCTCTGCCGAGACTCTGGTTCAGTTTTTACAGACTTATAGTTTAGCACCTGCAACTGCTTCACAGGCCGAGAAGGGCCCAGCTCCACCTCCTCTCAGGTGACTTACGCTCTGTGATTATTCAATAACCTTCTTGTTATTCCACTGTAATGTTATGATTGATTAATGTGTGCCCTTCTGCTGTTGGGCGAGCACAGGTGGAGTTGCATACCAGTTTATGGAAACGAGGTGATGGTCTCGACAGTCTTTCATTCCGATAGATCCAGGTTGGTCTCGATAACGTTTACCTGTCCTTTTCTTTAAACTAGCTCAGAACCTTTTGTTTTTTCTGAGTGATGCTCTATGTTTTATTTTCAGACCCCGAGGGTTTGCTAGTCCCATGTTTGAGTTCAAGAGGTATTTTCCAAGAGAACCCTCGCGGTTGCTTATGAGCTATGACCGGTCAGTTTAGAGATTTGTCTGGGGAATCCGTTCCATACGGAACCCATCTTTCGTTTTTCTTGTTCCTTCATGGATTAAGGTGGTTTCCTTTTACGCTGCCGAATCTTGGGTCTATTATTTTTTTTGTGTAATCTCCCAGCTTTGGCCTGGCCTTAAGCTTTATTTGGGAGTTGGCGGAACAGGTCCTTTGTTAAATACTACCCTTATTTTCTGTATACGCATACTGTTTTCCTATCAACAGTACACTGCTATATTGTTTTTCTCTTCACTTGATGGCATATGCAGAACTTGGCCTTATGTTCAAGCCCACCGACGGCATAAGCTTTCTTTGAAATATATCTCATGGTATTCGTCTAATGGATATTCATTTTGTCTTCGAAGTTAAATGTCAATGCCATTATATTGTTCTATGTACAGAAACGCTCTATATCTTAACGCTGCTAAAATGCGTATTTCAGTTTATGTATCTACATTGTCGACCTATATAGAACAGTTTCTAATTTATGCATGCTAGTCGAGGTCTGTTATTTCTTTGATATACATGCTCTCAGTATAGATAAATGATGATTCCTCCGTTCTGTTTTCTTTTGATTAAGTATGAGGGTTTTCTAATCGAAAACAGAAGGATTTGTACATAGCATGAGGGTTTATCCACTTTACTTCGTTCCTCTTTAACTAGTTCTTTTATTGCGAAGCTGTGGATAAGTCGCCTAGTTTATATTCAGGGACAAAGTCCCATGTAGCCGTAAGATATTCCTCTGCTTATCTGAGTGATGGTTTCATATTGCATCTACCAGGTTTACATATATATATATATATATTGGCATGTTCGTTTTCTGTTTGTTTCAATAGATGCATTCCGGCTACAGCCGTGTCCCTTTGCCGGGATCTGAGTATTCTGGACTCGTAATTCATAGCTTATAATATGTAACAATAGTTACGTTTCGGGTATTTCAGTTTATGTTTATTTTGATATAGCTTTCTCGAGCACATACTGCCTCGGTTACCTATGCCTGTTTCGTGCCAGACTACTCTGCACCCATAACAGACATATAATAAACTACTGTGCACCCGTGATAGGCATATAATAAATGACTTAGACAGAGAATGAATTATCTTTGGTATTGCATACGCTACCCAGGCATTTCCATAACCCAACCCTCTGTATGTTTACTAACTGCCAATTAGTTTCTAAGCCAGGTCTATCAGCGAATAGCCTATTCCTTGACCATACTTATGCGGTTCCAAGTATGTTGTAACAGTACTAAGAAACTATGACAGATCTGATTTACTTCTAAGTACGTTGTAACAGTACTAAGAAACTATGACAGATCTGATTTACTTCTGTAATCATTTATAAGTCTTGTTTTATGCAAAAGGATTCTGAGATTAGGAACCGTACCCATTCTGTCAGAATCACAATTATCTACTCAAGCAAGTCACCTGTGCTTCGAGTCTGCTCGTCCACCCAGCCATGAGATCCATCTTCTGACGGAATTCTCTCCCCCGAGCTATCTTGCAGGCCTCAAGCCCTCAACAAGATCTGGGCACCTAGTGCCTGGTTATCTGGTCCCTACCAGACTTAACCAATTTTTCCTCAGTATCTTCTCTTTTCCTCTTTTCTTCCTCTGGAAAAGAATCCCTTCTGTCTGTCCCAACAGCACAGAACTTCCTCCTTACCCCCAGGACTTTTCCTGTTTGGGAGGGCAGTTCAAATCAGTTATGACAACTGATTTCCTTTCTTTGAAATACACCTCCCAGAGGCTGCCAGAATTTCAAGAAAACATTCCATTTATTTAATAATGTAGTTATCACAGTTTTTGTTTCTTTTAAACATAAACAACACTACTACTATATTGTCTTTTTACCATAGTAAAATCCACATTTACATTCTACCGGGGCATTACATCTCCCCCTCCTGAGATTGGACATCGTCCCGATGTTCGTTTCTCTTAAAAAAATGCGGGTAAGCCTTTTTAAGGAGTTCCTCATCCTCCCAAGTGGCCTCTTCAGGTCCGTAATGCTGCCACTGCACCTTAGCTTGGATAATAGCCCGTTTCCGCAGCTGCACTTCTCTCCGGTCGAGAATGGTCAGTGGTTCGACCAGAACCTCGCCTTCCGGCTCGACCTGCAGAAGCAACAGATTTAGTTATTCACTGTTTAAGAATAGAATTTATTCATAACGACCAAATTTAATTCTTACCCGAATTTCCTGCCATTGGATCACATGTTTAGGATCGTAGACGTATTGTTTTAATACGGAAACATGAAAAACATTGTGAATCCTAATATGGCTTGGTAGAGCAAGCTGATAAGCTACTGGCCCCACTCTTGCCAAAATTTGGAAAGGTCCAAAATAGCGTGGTGCCAGCTTGGCACACCCACTCCACTGCAAGGCACTTCTTCTGGTTTGAATTCTTACGAAAACATGGTCTCCGACCTGGAATTCCTTGAACCTTCTCTTTCGGTCGGCAAAACTTTTTTGTCTGTCCTAAGCAGCCTTTAAATTATTGTGCACCTTCTTCACCATGTCTTCCATCTCTTTGAGCATATCCGGGCCCAACCTTAATCTATCTTCAGGTCCACCCCAACTTGAGGGTGTGCGGCACTTTCGCCCATACAGAACCTCAAAGGGACTCAACTGTGTTGACGAATGATACCCGTTATTATACGCAAATTCAACCAGATGGAGATATTCCTCCCACTGGGTTGGCCGCATCATAACACATGCCCTCAGCATGTCCTCCACCACCTGGTTTACCCGCTCCATTTGCCCATCGGTCTGGGGGTGATAGGCTGTGCTAAAGTTCAGCTGTGTCCCCAGTTCTGCAAACAATGTCCTCCAAAAGGCTGATGTGAACTTAACATCACGATCCGAGATTATTACCTTCGGAAGTCCATGCAACTTAAACACATTTTGCATGAAGATATGAGCAATTTGCACAGCTTTATATGTGGATTGAACCGGTATGAAGTGTGCTGCCTTACTTAATTTATCCACTACTACCATAATGGAATCATTATTTTTCTTTGTTCGAGGCAACCCGGTTATAAAGTCCATGGAATGATCTCCCATTTCCATTCCGGAATGGGTAAGGGTTGTAGCAACCCTACTGGATGCATATGTTCTGTTTTAATTTGCTGGCATTCTAGACACCGCGCTAGATATTCATCTACGTCTTTCTTCATTCTTGGCCAATAATATTCCTTCCGAAGTGTGACAACCATTTTCTAGTACCCTGGATGTCCGGTGTAATGGCTGGTATGGAATTCATCCAGAATCAATTTTTGAAGATCATTTTCATTGGGCACATATAGCCTTTTATGAAAATACAACACTCCGGCATCATCTAACTCGTATCCTTGTTGTATTTCCTTATCAGAAAGCTGTTGTATTTGCTGTTTAATTTGCTGATATACCGCATCTTGATCAGCTGTTGCTTTTATCTTTTCAAGTAAGGTACTCTGCCATTTACTGACTGAAAGTCTGCACACACATTGCACCTTTTGGCTCAACGCATCAGCCACTCGATTCTCCTTTCCCTTCAAATGCTTAATTTCAAAATCGAACCCACTTAAGAAATCTGCCCATCGAGCTTGTCTCGTGTTCAAGGTGGGTTGACTGAAATAGTTCGTCAAACTATGATGGTCTGTCAACAACAGAAATTTTCTTCCTAGCAGATAATGTCTCCACATTTTCAGCGCATGGATAACAGCTGCCAATTCCAAGTCGTAAGTGGAGTATTTCTGTTCATGTTCCTTCAATTTCCGTGATTCATATGCAATCACTCTTCCTTCTTGCATTAACACTCCCCCCACACCTTCTTTGCTTACATCAGTACAAACCACGTAATCCTTATTAGGATCAGCTATACTCAAGATAGGTGCAGTGGTGAGTAAATGTTTGAGCTGTTCAAAACTTCGTTGACATTCTGAAGTCCACTTAAATACCTTCCCCTTCTTTTGTAAGGAAGTAATAGGGTATGCTACCCTTGAAAAGCCCTCCACAAACCTTCTATAATAACCTGCTAGCCCCATGAAGGATCTGATATCTGCCACGTCCTTTGGTATAGGCCACTCCATTATAGTTCTGATTTTTTCAAGGTCCACTGCAATTCCTTCCTTTGAGATCACATGACCCAAATATTGTATTTCCTCCTTGAAGAAATCACACTTACTAAACTTTGCATATAACTGATGTTCCCGCAAAGTTTGCAACACCACTCTAAGATGTTCTTCATGCTCCTTTCTTGATCGGGAGTAAATCAGAATGTCGTCTATGAAGATTAACACAAACTTATCTAAGAACTTGTGAAACACGCTGTTCATCAAACACATGAATGTAGTAGGTGCATTGGTCAAACCAAAAGGTAGCACCACGAACTCGTAATGCCCATACTGCGTTCTAAAAGTTGCTTTTGCGATATCCTCCTCCTTAATTATGATCTGATGATAACCAGATCGCAAATCGATCTTAGAGAATACTGTTGCTCCCTTCACCTGATCAAAAAGTTCATCGATCCGAGGTAAGGGATACTTATTTTTGATCGTGAGCTTATTCAGCTGACGATAATCAATGCACATCTGGAAAGTTCCGTCTTTCTTTTTGAAAAATAACACTGGGGCTCCCCAGGGTGATACGTTGGGACGGATGTAATTCTTGTCTAACAACTCCTGCAGTTGCATTTTTAATTCTGTTAGCTCTGGTACGCTCATTCGGTAAGGCGCCCGTGACACAGGTGCCGCTCCCGGAATCAGTTCAATGGTAAAGTCCACATCTCTTTTAGGTGGTAGTCCGGGTACTTCCTCAGGAAATACATCTACAAACTCCTGTACTACCGGAATGTTGCCCAACATAGCTGTTTTATCCTTCTGATTTGCGTAACCCACCTGAATAGCATAAATTTGACACTTCTTCTTGATGCATTTGGCTAACTGTGATGTTGTAATGGGTCAAATCTGTACAGGATGTTTGATTCCTTGTAGCTCCTGCTGCTCTCCATGGTCGTCCTTATAATAGATAGTTTTCGTCTGGCAATTTACTAATGACCAGTGTTTTTCCAGCCAATCCATCCCAATTAGGACGTCATATGAACCCAACGGAAATATGTTCAGCTCTGCCACTATTGGTTGCCCTGCTATGGTTAAAGGGCATTTATTTATTTTGGCCAAGACTCGCCTCTTGGCTCCCGTAGCTAATTGAACCAGCCACGGATTTTTGAATTTCTCAGATTGTAATTTACACTGTTCTACTATCTTTGGGCTAGCATAACTTAAAGTAGCTCCTGGATCAATAAGAACAGCTAAAGAAAGGTTCGAAATGTTACCTTCAAATTCAACCATAGATGGCTGGTACTCTGCTTGGCGATCCTCCAAAGCTGCATTAATTCTGGGTATACTTTGTGCCACGTCCCCAACGGTCGACGCCTCATGAATCTGGGATATCTCGTCTGTCCCTTTTCACTGCGGGCAATTTTTGACATAGTGAGGTCCTCCACAGCCCGAGCATTGCACTGGAGGTCTGGTCACCCCTTCACTTTCTGGCCTAACAGGCGGTTCACTTATTCTAGATTCACTTGTTGGCCTTGCTCGAGATGCACCTCTTGCTACAGATCTACTATTTAACCCTTTACCAGCTCCCTTACTTCCATTGCTGCGACCTCCCTTGCTGTTTCCAGCCATCTGACTGCTCTTTTTCTCATTCCATCTTTTGTTTGAGGCATCCCCCTTCTGTTTATTCTGCTGGTAGCATATCCTTGCTTTTTGAATGGCTTCATCCATGGTTCTAGGATTGTCAAACTCAATCCATTCTCTTATATATGCAGGTAAACTGCTCACAAACCTTTGAACCTTGGCTTTCTCCTCCTTGATATAAGGTACATAACGTAGCAGAGAGGTAAAGCGGTTAATGAACTCGTCCATAGTCTGCTGCCCCAGTCTTAAATCATGGAACTCTCTTGCTTTCTCATCGGAGAAACGCTCAGTTAGGTACCTTTCTTTGAAGTATTTTTGAAACTTCTCCCAAGTAATGGTTCGTTCGCTGACCCCTTTAACGATCTTGATTTCCTCCCACCAAAAGGTTGTCTTACCTTGTAGCTGAAAAATAGCCAGCCTCACTTTTAAGTTGTGATCATACTCATACAACTGAAAATATTTATTCATGTTTATTAGCCATGCTTCTACTGCCTCCTCCTGTTCGCCATCGAAATGCGGGGGTTTAATCTTCCGGAATTCTCCCTGCAGCTCCATTTTCTGACGTTTTGAGGTTTGCTGTTGTGGCACATTGTCAGAATGATCCTCCTTGTCTTCTGAATTTTCAGGTGCATTCTGAAAGTCTTGCTCCTCTGTCACCCTATGCTGTTCCGCACTGGGGTTAGATGAAGGTGGATTCTGCCTGTCTGACAAACTCTTCAGAATTCTTTCTTGTTCTACTGTTAAACATGCATGGTCTTCTCGTAAGCGTGCCATCTCATTTTTCAATTCCTGAACAGTTTCAAGTATTGCCAGATTGGTACTTCGTGTTGCCTCACCCAACTGTACCCACAGTTCTGGATTTTCCTGAGGGTTACTACTGTCTCCCTGCATTTTGTTACTTTGCCTTTTCTTTCTTTGGCTTGTCTGCTAGCTTGTTTAGTTCTGTGTATCACCCCTTCATAACAGAACAACAGTTAAGTACTTTTATCAGTTTTCTTTTTTGTAGATATATATGGTGTATGCTGCTGCACAGTGAAACATGTCATATTGAGGCCACAGTGTTGTAACTGGGCTCTGATACCAATTTGTCACAATCCCCTACACATAAATATACATAGTAAAAAAAAATATTCTATAGTCTAATTATTAAGACCCATACTATACGCATGAGCTGTTACCTCATACGTTACCACCACATATATGCTTTCGAGCTTCATCTAATGGTTATTTGGTCATTCACTATTCTATGCAAGGTTCACCATAATACAATTATTAGCTCATTGGTTGGCATTGGTTGTGATGTTTGCAATATGGTATAAGCGTTAACTTGTTTTGGTGTAACATATATGTTGACCCTTGGCCTAACCCCTAAACCCTCCCCAGCATACGAAGCATTAGTGGGCGCGGGGTTTGGAGGTCTGGCTGTAGACTTTGGCAAACTCAACGCACCTACCACATTGGTTGTATCGGCTTACAGCGGGCCAATTGGCATGGCCAGTACACATGGCCATGTGACACCTTGGTCTTGGGATCCTCGACCTTCCCGCCTCTTCTCCCCGCTTCATCTGAATGGTCAGGATCTAATTTGGCGATCGAACGGTGGAAATACCTTCCAGGGTCTCGAGTCACTACTTAAACCTCGTGAGCCAAGGTTGGGGTTCATTTGTTCGCATTGTATTGTCGGTTCAGTTCTCTGCCGAGACTCTGGTTCGGTTTTTACAGACTTACAGTTTAGCACCTGCAACTGCTTCACAGGCCGAGAAGGGCCCAACTCCACCTCCTCTCAGGTGACTTACGCTCTGTGATTATTCAATAACCTTCTTGTTATTCCACTGTAATGTTATGATTGATTAATGTGTTCCCTTCTGCTGTTGGGCGAGCACAGGTGGAGTTGCATACCAGTTTATGGAAACGAGGTGATGGTCTCGAAAGTCTTTCATTCCAGCGGATCCGGGTCGGTCTCGATAATGTTTACGTGTCCTTTTCTTTAAACTAGCTCAGAACCTTTTTTTTTTTTTTGAGAGATGCTCTATGTTTTATTTTCAGACCCCGAGGGTTTGCTGGTCCCATGTTTGAGTTCAAGAGGTATTTTCCAAGAGAACCCTCGCGGTTGCTTATGAGCTATGACCGGTCAGTTTAGAGATTTGTCTGGGGAATCCGTTCCATACGGAACCCATCTTTCGTTTTTCTTGTTCCTTCATGGATTAAGGTGGTTTCCTTTTACGCTGCCGAATCTTGGGTCTATTATATTTTTTTTTTGTGTAATTTCCTAGCTTTGGCCTGGTCGTAAGCTTTATTTGGGAGTTGGCGGAATAGGTCCTTTGTTAAATACTACCCTTATTTTCTGTATACGCATATTGTTTTCCTATCAACAGTACATTGCTATATTGTTTTTCTCTTCACTTGACGGCATATGCAGAACTTGGCCTTATGTTCAAGCCCACCGACGGCATAAGCTTTCTTTGAAATATATCTCATGGTATTCATCTAATGGATATTCATTTTGTCTTCGAAGTTAAATGTCAATGCCATTATATTGTTCTCTGTACAGAAACGCTCTATATCTTAACGCTGCTAAAATGTGTATTTCAGTTTATTTATCTACATTGTCGACCTATATAGAACAGTTTCTAATTTATGCATGCTAGTCGAAGTCTGTTATTTCTTTGATATACATGCTCTCAGTATAGATAAACGATGATTCCTCCGTTCTGTTTTCTTTTGATTAAGTATGAGGGTTTTCTAATTGAAAACAGAAGGATTTGTACATAGCATGAGGGTTTATCCACTTTACTTCATTCCTCTTTAACTAGTTTCGCTGTTCTTTTATTGCGAAGCTGTGATAAGTCGCATAGTTTATATTCAGGGACAGAGTCCCATGTAGCCGTAAGATATTCCTCTGCTTATCTGAGTGATGGTTTCGTATTTCATCTACCAGGTTTACATATATATATATATATATATTGGCATGTTCGTTTTCTGTTTGTCTCAATAGATGCATTCCGGCTACAGTCGTGTCCCTTTGCCGGGATCTGAGTATTCCGGACTCGTAATTCATAGCTTATAATATGTAACAATAGTTACGTTTCAGGTATTTCAGTTTATGTTTATTGTGATATAGCTTTCTCGAGCACATACTGCCTCGGTTACCTATGCCTGTTTCGTGCCAGACTACTCTGCACCCGTAACAGACATATAATAAACTACTCTGCACCCGTGACAGGCATATAATAAATGACTTAGACAGAGAATGAATTATCTTTGGTATTGCATACGCTACCCAGGCATTTCCATAACCCAACCCTCTGTATGTTTACTAACTGCCAATTAGTTTCTAAGCCAGGTCTATCAGCGAATAGCCTATTCCTTGACCATACTTATGCGGTTCCAAGTACGTTGTAACAATACTAAGAAACTATGACAGATCTGATTTACTTCTAAGTACGTTGTAACAGTACTAAGAAACTATGACAGATCTCATTTACTTCTGTAATCATTTATAAGTCTTGTTTTATGCAAAAGGATTCTGAGATTAGGAACCGTACCCGTTCTGTCAGAATCACAATTAGATACTCAAGCAAGTCACCTGTACTTCGAGTTTGCTCGTCCACCCAGCCATGAGATCCATCTTCTGACGGAATTCTCTCCCCCGAGCTATCTTGCAGGCCTCAAGCCCTCAACAAGATCTGGGCACCTAGTGCCTGGTTATCTGGTCCCTACCAGACTTAACCAATTTTTCCTCAGTATCTTCTCTTTTCCTCTTTTCTTCCTCTGGAAAAGAATCCCTTCTGCGTGTCCCAACAGCACAGAACTTCCTCCTTACCCCCAGGACTTTTCCTGTTTGGGAGGGCAGTTCAAATCAGTTATGACAACTGATTTCCTTTCTTTGAAATACACCTCCCAGAGGCTACCAGCATTTCAAGAAAACATTCCATTTATTTAATAATGTAGTTATCACAGTTTTTGTTTCTTTTAAACATAAACAACACTACTACTATATTGTCTTTTTACCATAGTAAAATCCACATTTACATTCTACCGAGGCATTACAAAGGGTTTCCTTGTTTGCTTTACGTTACTGTCTCTTTCCTTTGGAATTCTCTTGTTGTGTATGGGTATTTGGTGGGTCAAGCCTATGCTTTTCTCTCGACTGTACTCCTCACCTGACATATAGCTCTGGTACTGGTTTACTTTTGAATGCAGGTATATTAGGTTTTGCGACTTTTGTTTTTAGTATGAGGGGGGCTCAGATTTTTCTCACGGCCTCAGTTATGCTAGGCAAGGAGGGACCCTTGTTTTCAGGTTCCAAAATTCTTTAAAACCCGTGGGTGGAAGTTTGCATGACAGGGAGGCAATAGGGTTCGATTAAAATAAGTATATTACATGTGGTTACTGTGACAGGCGCCCTAGTCAGATACAACCGATTCTCGGGTTGCCTAACCAGGTCTTCACCGTCTTTCAACATTCATCTCCACAATTCTCGAACCATGGCTCGTGCGATTGTAGGAAGGGAAAAGCCACAGTCTCACTAATTAACTTGAGGGAAAGTCTTGTAGCTGCAAATCTGCCTCCCATATTATCAATGAAGTTGCCTCTGAGTACCATGAGGGTAGTTCGTTCGAAGTCTGCCGATTGATAGAAGCATGGGAATAAGAGCTTCACCAGCAAGCTGGCATTATGGATAGCGATATGGAAGATTGGCAATCTCTCGTGATATATTTTAATTTTTACTTTATTATGTTTTTAAGGAGATCAAGTTTCTTGAAATAGAAATTTCTGTATTTACAACTTTTGAGAAAAGATATATACCTTAAAAAATTTAACCCTTACACCACTATATAATATTAAGTATATAATGTAACAATAATATATACTTAAGAGATATATTCCTTAAAACATTTGAGAAAAGATATATTCTTAAAAGATTTAACCCTTACAGCACCCACTATATAATATTAAGTATATAATGTAACAATAATATATACTTAAGAGATATATTCCTTAAAACATTTGAGAAAAGATATATTCTTAAAAGATTTAACCCTTACAGCACCGTATAAT
>APFE030797327.1:23043-54056 GCA_000404065.3 Pinus taeda | reverse complement strand
TTACCCTATTGTTGGATGGATGAGACTATGTCAGAGTAGTGACTATGAGCTATAGTGAGTTTGGTGTGGTAGAGGACTTTAGAGAGGGGACTCTTGACCCAACGAGTGCTCTCCTCTACCAACTAATACATTCCGCTGTTGTACAACCCCATTGTAGCTCGAGGGCCTGTAGGGAAGGAGAGTACCCAAGGAGTAGGATGGGAAATCAAGCGGTGGGTCATTGCATTTGGATTAAGCACGTTGACATTCACACTTGGAGGTGACCGACAACAAAGGAGGGAAAATAGTGGCAAGTCAAGTTCAAATCTCGTCTCCTGGTGAATGGTACCTATGTTGTTATAATATTATTTTGTATGAATTCATTATGGTTTTAGTTAATAGTATGTAAATTTCATGATATGTTCAATGAAGTGAAATTCAGAAAAGTTTTATATAATGCTCAATATTTTTGAATTCCCAGTGTTATTTTGTTATGGTTTTATATTTAGTTTGTTAAAAAAAAAAAGATAGGATTGATCCCTACAGTGTGTTTTCCTAAACTTTGATGGTTATTTTAACCAACGCTTCAAGATATCTCTTGAGTTCACATTGTTCTTGGGAGTACAGAACAGTGCATCCATGTAGTTCACCAGCTACAACAAGTGATACATCTAATGGTAGTTTTCTATCCTGAAGTTGGCAAGTTGTGTTCCACTGGTTTTTTTTAGTACCATCGTCTTCGGATCAGTATGTGAGACAACCCAGTGAATGATATCCACACACAACAAGTCGAGATACTTAAATGCAACCCTGTACAACCCTGAATTATGAATGTTCACATAGACTTGTCGATATTCTAGATCTTCCTTGAAATTGCCTGTGAATATGTCCTTGATGTCTTCCCATGTGATCTTTATGTCTTTATCTATAAACATATGTGTGTTTGCATACACGGGTAATCTCATAGACACTTTTTTAACCACATCTCCAGTACTGCTCTCTACAGTGTCCTTTGATTCAGCTCTCTTGGAAACCATGATGTCTATACTACTAAGAGACTAATCAACAATTGATGTACCCAGAGACAGAGAGAACACTCACAGAAAGCAAATGTTAGCTTAAAATATAAAGCACTTCGATGATAGATCATGCAACAAACTGGGTGACTATTGGGCAACAATGCACAGTAGTTACTCTTGAAGGTCGAGGATTGTTAGTTGGAGTTGCACATTACACAGTTTCAATTGCCAATGAGACATGCTACCGACTGGAACTATGTAGAGTGTAGTCTAGTGAGGTTAAATGTGGACTGGAATTGTGCAATGCGCAGTTCAATCTGGCTTGACAGCTGGTTGGGACTACGCATTGTGTAATCCCAGTGGGAAAGACTGGGCACTGTGTTGGGCCGCCAAATTAACATACACTTTCACTCCATTTTCACCTTTATCCTCATTTTGTCACCTCATTTCATCACATTATCATTACATAACCCTATATTTCCATTACCATATGGATTCATATTTTCATTTTCCAAAGTTATTTATTTTATGTATTTAAAGTGAATTTATGTTTAAAAGTTAGAAAAATAACATGTATTTTCTTATACCTAAAGGTGGAATGAGTTTGGTGACATGTGTAGGTGATTTGGAAGGTTCCAAGACACTCTTATGTGGCGTCCAAGACTCAAATTCGAATTCTCTTGAATATGTGAAGGAGATTTGGGATAGGGGTCAAGCATATCTCATGGAGAAAAATCATGGATAAAGGAATATGTGTCTCATATTGGTTGTAACAATGTGAAGGATTTTTGGATCTAGGAGGGATTATTGGATCTCCATTAATGAGTTAGTTGCTTATGTTTTTGTATTAATAGGAGTACCTCCTCCATTCCAAATGGAGGACTCTTGGAGCATGTATCCTAACTTATGATGGAATAGAATAAAGTTTTATTTCTATAGTTTTAGATATAAATTGTCTTAATTTAGCATATGAATTTATGGAATAGTTTCTCACTTTGCTCTTAAGAGAATTGAACTCACTCTAAAAGGATCAAAGAAACATTTTATTTCATTATAGATTTTATTTTCACTTAATTACTTAGATGTTTGAAGATTTTTCATTATTAATGAATGAATTTTAGTTTAAATCTTATCGGCATATGAAAGGACAAACAAGAGTCTAAGTTAGGCTCTCTTCCATTTGATATGAGTAATAATAGAAATTCATTCTCTTTTTCTAGTTTCAAGTGATTTTCTGAATTTCCAGTTTTCCAACAATGGCATTAATGATGAATGAATTTGTAATGAAGAATAGCAAGGACCTCCTTAGTTAGGAGCCTCTTCTATTATTTGTTTATGCATCTTAAGCTATTTTCCATTAATGGTTTTTTATTTTTGTTCTTGAAGTAGTATTCTAGAAGAAGGACAAATCTAGTTCTCCTAAGTTAGGAGCCACTTCTCCTGGTTATTACATAATGAATTAGAAATTACTTAGTTAAATTTTATATTTGTAATATTCACTTCTAATTAGTTTATAATTTCATTCCCTTCAGTTTCCATAACTTATCTTCTAAAGCTAATTATAGTTGCATCTGAGGTCCCATATATTTTGGTTTGCTTCTAATTTTTACGAAACCCCTGGGTTGACAATTAAATAATATGGATTTAACAGACAATTAAATCACCCAACATTTTGGTAACATTGTCGGGGAAGCAAACAAATTTAATTAAGTTATGAGGATTGATTAGGAAACATTTTATTTTAAGGTCATTTTCATTTGGGGTTAGATGCATTTAGGCATTTTTCGTTTAAGTTTATTTGCATTTACATATAGAAGACATAGAACATTAAAATCAAGAACCCCCATTCATTAAAAAAAATAAAATCCAATTGCAAAAATAATATCTAAAGAGCTTTCTGCTATGATAGTTGAAGAAAATAAAGAACCTAAAGATCACATTCAAATTTGGTTTCAACTAGTCAGTCTTCATGATCATGTCCAAGAACTCAATAGGGTTTACTTTTAAAACTTGGATATGAATCTACTCATGGTATTGTTGCACAAATGGATGCATTGGAAATTATCTTATACTTAAGAGAATGTTTGATTTCTTTTTCAATAAAATAGGACTAACTAATAAAAAACAAGTGTCTGTGATTTTTAAGATAAATTTACGATTTTGTGATGCAGTAAGAACCATTGATTTACTAACCCTTGGCAAGAAAAATTTGCAAGAAAACAAATGATTGTGAACAAAGAGCACAGGTGAAGTTGGAAGTATGATAGTTTCAGGTAAGAGATCGATTCTTTTTAATTTTTTTTGCATCCAAATTTTTAAGAGAGGAATCAACTAATAAAAACTTGATTATGTTCCTTATTGATATTATGATGATTGTAGCATAAATGATTATGGTTGGTTTCTATTGAATTTATGATGATGATGGCAGTAAAGGATATGTATGCTCTCTATTGATAACATGATAATGATAGCTTTGATGGATATGTATGTTCCCATTGATGTTATGATGATGATAGCCATGATGGATGTGTCCCTTATGTTAACTATTTGCATTAGTTCTGGTTCACAATGAACAATGATGTGAATGACTAGGTGATTTTGATGATGCTATTATGACAATTACTAACACCGAGAAACCTTGTTACTAATGATTATTGAGTATGGCAGGAAACCACCAAGGGCACTTGCATATGGCCAGTTGACGACACTTGGTTTGATGAAAATTTATTTTATTTTATCTTTTAAATTCTAAGTCAATTTTGAAACCTGCTATATATGTTTATCTTATTCTGATGATATGTCAATGGTTGCAGGCACATATTTGTTGCTTGACCAAATGACTCACATATGGGTAATGAGATTGTACAATTAGATGGAACTACATGGGAGGCATGGGGCAGTGTCCCTAATCTCACCCACTAGCACTCCCGCCGTGACTTGGGCTAGAAAGGTTGAAACACCTTCGCCTTGAAGATCACGATGTCATGAGGGCAGGTTCCAAAGTTGGGTCGCTCATGAGGATTTTACCGGGCAGCGCGCATCAAGGCATATTTCTTGATCCCCGGCACCATTAGTCTCACTATAGAAGGAAACATAAGAGATGATAGTGTTCTCTATCATTGCACCTATACTTTCCCCTCGTAGCCACTAAATGCTTGAAGGGCAAGTGGCGTAGCACCCTTGGAACTTCAAGGGAATTTCTTGAAGGGCACGGCCAACTTGATTGTAGTATACCTAGGGGGATAATATAGGGTACAAAGGGAGCTGCCCACGAGAATAATGTAATAATGGGATGGGCCATAGTGATAAATAAAGTGGTTAACCCATATCATGTAAGGGACCACAAGTAGTTAACAATAATGTAATAAGCTCATGGTATTAGATAGATGGTATTAAGGGAACCATGGTAATGACCCATGGTATTGTATGTATGAGGCCTATATAGAGGCTAGAGACTCCCCGTTGAGAGGTGTCAAAGAATATTGTATGAACAGGCATATGGCTTGTGGAGTGCTCTCCTTCCTTAAGGAGTGAATGTATGGTGTTTCCCTACCTTAAGGGTTTTGATCAATAGAGAAGCATTTATATCTATTTCTATCTTGTTATTCCCTTGGGTACCTCCCTTTGTACCCCATATTATCCCTCCTAGGTATACTACATTGATACCCTTGGCACCACAAATAAACTGTTAAGTGCGACACCCTTGGAACTTCAAGGGAAGTTATTGAAGGGCACGACCAAAATTGGCACCCTTGGAATCATTAAAAATAAATAAACTAATAAATATAATCAAGATATGAAAACCATGTAAATTCACATCAAGTGGTAAATGATGATTAGAACCAAGGTAATTAAATCAAGAATAAAACTTGGGTTAAGGGGATCATAGGAAGAAATAAAATATTTTACCTTAAAAACTCTACCCTTCCTATGTTCGAAAATATTAGGTAGATAACGTAATTTAATTAGGTAAAAAGGGAAAAGAAGGACATAAATGTAAGGATAAATATTAATCCTAAAATAGTTAAACCTAATCAAGAGAAGAGGATGGTGAATTAAAATAAGATTAATAAATTAAATTTTAGAGAAATTTAGAGAACCTCCATGTGGCAACAACCAACATAAGAATATCCATTTAAGAGATAACTTCAGTTAAATTAGGGAGTAGATTGGGGCTAAAATATTGACATATAATTGGCTTTAGAAATGAACACAAATTAAGGGGTAAAAAAAGGATCAAGAGACAACTAGGAGAAGAAATTGGAATCTTGTTGAGGTGTGGAAAAATATTATTTTTAAATTAAAATTAAAGTAAATAATTTTGGAGATCCTTGATGAGAGAGTGACACATGGGTGGGTGAATAATCAAAATATTGGATTAACAAAAATAATTAATTATGCATGAAATGCCAAGTGTAACCTATGATGACTCCTATAAAATAAGGGGTAGGCTATGGGAGAAGGGACTTTTCTTTACCCTACTGTTGGATGGATGAGACTATGTCAGAGTAGTGACTATGAGCTATAGTGAGTTTAGTGTGGTAGAGGACTTTAGAGAGGGGACTCTTGACCCAAAGAGTGCTCTCCTCTACTAGCTAATACATTCCTTTGTCGTACAAACCCATTGTAGCTCGGGGGTTTGCGGGGTAGGAGAGTACCCAAGGAGTAGGCTAGGAGGTCAACCAATGGGTCATTGCATTCGGATTAAGCACGTCGACATTAACACTTGGAGGAGACCGACAACAAAGGAGAGCAAATAGTGGCAAGTCAAGTTCGAATCTCATTTCCTGGTGAATGGTACCTATGTTATAATATTATTTTGTATGACTTCATTATGGTTTTAGTTAATAATATGTAAATTTGATGATATGTTCAATCAAGTTAAATTCAGAAAAGTTTTATATAATGCTCAATATTTTTGAGTTCCCAATGTTATTTTCTTATGGTTGTATTTTTAGTTTGTTTAAAAAAAAAAAGATAGGGTTGGTCCCTACATGGTGTTTTCCTAAAATTTGATGGTTCTTTTAACCAACGCTTCAAGATATCTCTTGAGTTCACAATGTTGTTGGGAGTGAAGAACAGTGCATCCATGTAGTTCACCGACTATGGAAAGTGATACATCTAATGGTAGTTTTCTATCATGAAGGTGGCAAGTTGTGTTCCACTGGTGTTTCTCAGTATCATCATCTTGGAATTAGTATGTGATACAAACCAGTGAATGATATCTACACACGGCAAGGCGAGATACCTAAATGCAACCTTGTACAAGCCTGACTTATGAATGTTCACATAGACCTGTCGATCTTCCAAATCTTCCTTGAAATTACTTGCGAACATGTCCTTGATATCTTTCCATGTGATCTTGATGTCTTTATCTATAAACATATGTTTGTCTGCATACACGAGTAAGCTCATAGACACATGTTCAACCACATCTCTAGTACTACTCTCTACAGTGTCCTTTGATCTAGCTCTCTTGGAAACCATGATGTTTGTACTACTGAGAGACTAATCAACAACTGATGTACCTAGAGACAAAGAGAACACTCACGGAAAGCAAATGTTAGCTTAAAATATAAATCACTTCAAGGATAGATCATGCAACAAACTGGGTGACTGTTGGGCAAGAATGAACAGTAGTTACTCTCGAAGGTTGGGGCCTGTTAGCTGGAGCTGCACATTACACAGTTTCAGCTTCCAATGAGACCTGCTACCAACTGGAACTATGCAGAGTGTAGTCTAGTGAGGTTGAATGTGGACTGGAATTGCGCAATGTACAGTTTAGTATGGCTTGACAGTTAGTTGGGACTACGCATTTTATAATCCCAGTGGGAAAGACTCGGCACTATCTCCCAGAACTATGTAGAGCATAGCTGCAGCTAGTGACAAGCAGGCTCTGCATAATTCCTCGAGCCAAGGCAAACCCTTAAGTCCCAATAATGCACAGTGATCCATTTGGATCTCTAAAAAGTGTCAGTGGCATGGTAAAGGCTAAAAAAACTCAAAGTGGTAGAATCTGGGTAAACTTAGCATTGGATCAAAGTGCTCGACATCCTGATTCCAACGATATGAATGACACTTGAATCCAAGAT
Source organism: Pinus taeda (assembly GCA_000404065.3). Taxonomy (NCBI): domain Eukaryota; kingdom Viridiplantae; phylum Streptophyta; class Pinopsida; order Pinales; family Pinaceae; genus Pinus; species Pinus taeda. The sequence goes on along the minus strand of APFE030797327.1, from coordinate 46,966 downwards.
CATATGAAAAAGTTAGAGCAAATCAAAGTTCAAGTTTGACTTGGATAGGTGGGAGGAGAAGGTGATGTGGCAAAATTCTTCAGCAAATGGGGAAGCCTCAATTGGTAGGACACCATTAGTCCCGCATTTCACAATCGTAGATTGGGAGAGGTCAACAATAAAGAATCAACCCCAGTAGAGTTAGGTTGCGATGTGATGATCGCACATCGCAAAGGGATGGTGTTTTACATAATTGGCCCCTGGCAGGGTCAGGGTTGCGATCGCATGTCGCATAGTGCACATTCATGAATAGAAAGACTCGTCAGTTCCACTGATTACGATACACTAATGTTCCCGATTGCGATATGGTATAGGGTGTGGTTTTGAATACTCGAGGGGTCTGCTGGTTCGCTCATCACATATCACAAAATGCAGTGGCTCGTATGAGGAATCACCCCTGGTTCTGATCGATTGTGATTTGTGATGGGTTATCGACGCTAATAAAATATGGTTGCCTATGATAAAGTCATCGGTTCAGGAATATGTCGATTCATCTGCCTTTATCACCTTTTTCTCATCGCTTAATGTAAAGGCATAGGTATGTCCATTGATTAAAACGCTAATTCTCTATGCTAAAGCCATCAGGATAAGGTAATGCATCGTCAAGAGGTTATGAAGGTTTTCTATGTTTAAACAGGTCATTACCCGCATACTATTCCAAGCCCAAGATGAGGAATCACCGCCTACTAAACTTGTTGTTTGTTAAGAACTGCCTAGGGATTGAGCAGTTAGCCACCCAATTATATAATGGAATTTTTGTATCAAAAAAAGGAGGACTAGTACAGAAATTGATAAAATCATACACAATAGTAACCCGATCTAGCAGTAGGTTGGAACCTTGTCTTGAGTAACAGGGAGGTTCCGAGAGGGTGCAGAACCTTCATTTCTCCGAATTGGGTGTTCGGATAGGCGTTTCTTCATGATTTTTCACCAACATTTCGTTGGTACTATTTGTTTCTAAATTTGGGCTCTACATTATTCATCCATATTCTAGCTTGGAGGTATAAGGATTGTAAATTAATGTTGCTTGTACTTTTATCTCTTTTTACACCACTTAATGAATGAAGGCCTCCCCGTTATTGAGTAGGGCCTGGAGACGTAGTCCACATTGGACAAACTCCGTAACCAAATCTCTATGTCTTGATCTCATGTATGATTATGTCTTTTTTTATCTTCATTTATAAGCTTATGTTTCATGGTTTTTAATAAACTGAGTTTCATGTAATTTTGATGCATCTATAAGTAAAAGATCTTGGATCAAGTTTGGTATCAGAGCAGGTCTTTGTCGATGTGAATTGCATGAGTATATTCTAACCTGAAACAAGCTTTGAAAAGCAAAGGAATGCTTAAGTCCTTTGATCCTGAAGTAGGACATGCACAATGAAGAAGAAACATGGCAAATGAAGTAGCTCATTTAGAAGAGGAACATAATTTCTGCAAGGTATTCTAAAATATGGCAGATAAAGTAGACAAGTTGTTTTCAAAGCATGAGAAGGAACTTTGGCATGAGAAGAAAGAATGTCAATGACAATGGATCAACAAATCATGAAGGTGGTGGAGAAGATCCTCCTCCCTCTCCTTCTTCAAGTGATATTTCTCATCATTCTAATCATGATTCCAAACATACATCTAAGAAACATTTCCTTAAACTAGATGTAAAGTTTGACTTGCCTATGTATGTTGGAGAATGTAGAAAAGGTCAACAATTGGATTATGCAAATTGAAGTCTACTGTCATATTCAACAGATCTAAGAAGATGAGACAAATATACAGTTGTCATCCCTTTGACTGAGTGGCACCGCTCTTGTTTGGTGGGAGAGCAGATTGCAAGCCAGCAAAAATATGGGTAACCTTCTTTCCTCATGGTCAATTTTTTTCTACATTGAAGAATCAGTTTTACCCTCTGGGATATAAACAAAAAGAATTAATGGAATGGAAACACCAAAGGCAAAGCAAGGGTCAAAATTTACAAAACTTCACCGAATAATTTAGGAAACAAGCATTGAATTTGAGCATTCCATTAGATTCACCAGAGATTGTAACTAAGTATATTGGTTCCTTACATAGTTACATAAGGCATTCATTATTATTGTTTGATCCTACTACTATCGATGAAGCCAGTGTGAAGGCCATGCATCTTGAAAGAAAGGGGCCGCATGAACAAAATGACCACCCAAAAAGAGCCGCAAAAACCAAGAGAAGAGGGGAAAATCCCTCTTGTAGACATTGTGAGAAAGAGGGAAGATAAGAGCTAAAAGGAATGACATAAAGGAGAGGCAGAAGACAACTACCACCATGCAACAAGATCATGAGTCTAGATCAGAGGAAGATGAGAAAGCCACAACTGCAGGATTTACACAATGTAGACCAACTGACCTAGGGTCAAATTCTGGTGATAAAAGGAAGATCGCAGTGAATGGACCCATCGATTTGGATTCTGATTCGGGCAATGAAACAAAAGTTTCAATAGATATTGTATCAAATATGGAAAGGACACCCAATGCGGCATGGCTCCAAGATCTTGAGGAGATCAACCAAAGCATTCAAGTAGAGAATACTGAGCTAAGGGAACTCCTACAGGAAGAAGAAAAGGAGAAACAAAGGTTGCTATGCCAATGACGAAGCCTTAGAAAAGCTACAACATAACCACCTTGAGGTGAAAAGTGATTCTTCAATTTCATGTACCTTTCCTCATGATGATTTCACTATTTTTGAAAAACATACTACAGGTATCGGATCCAAACTATTGAAGAAAATGGGGTATCAAGGGAAGGGCCTCGACATTAATGGCCAGGGCATCGTAAACCCATCAAAGTGGAGGAATTGCCTCGTCATGAAAGACTTCAGTATGTAAGGAAGGAATTTTTGGAATCCTCCAAAACAGCAAGCGACCCACCAACAACAGATGGTGACGACACCTCATCACATTCTAGTGACAGTGAAGGATCCATGAACACTTATCAGAGGCACATAAGAGGAAAATGCTCCAAGACGACCTGGAAAATTTGGAGGAGAAAGAATCATTGTAGTCACTACAACGAGGTGGGACACCAGGGAACCACATGTCATATGCTCCATGTCGAGAAGGCATCAATAAAGAAGCCAATGGTTGAGAATGCTCAACAAACTAATCCACCACATTCATGGCAGTCTTCTTTATTAAGTAAAATAAGGTTTTTTAGATATAGTATTTTGTTATGGACATGGTTTGTAAATCATGTGTTGCAAGTAAATGTAAAAGTGGTGATGTGTTTTCCATTGCTTCAAAATGCAATGATGATGTTTGTGGCCTTTTCTTATGAGTAGTTGAGGTATTGGTTTTTATCATGTAATCCTTGACCAAATAGTGTGTGCTATAAAATCTTGGCAAGAGAGGGGTTATTTGATTCATGTATGGTTTCTATATGATTGCAAAGGATTTACCAGTTTTGTGTGCAGGTGATTTAAAGTGTGGTTTGGCAAGGACACAAGCAATGTGTTGGATGTGTTAATGCTTTTGGTGGAGTACATTTATGTGGCTTCAAAGGAATGCATTCAAGTAAAGCTTGGTGGATGGAGAAAGAAAAAGTGAGGGAGAAATTTCCTCACTTGCCAATTGATTGAAAGGGCTTTTGGCAGTCCAAAAGCTCTTAGTGGGGAGGATTGATCCAGGTGGATCTCTAAAAAGTGTCGATGGCATGGTAAAGGCTCAAAAAAATCAAAGTGGTAGAATCTAGATTAAATTAGCATCAGATCGAAGTGCTCGTCATCCTAATTCCAACAATGTGAACGGAACTCAAATACGAGCTCATATGAATAAGTTAGAGCAAGTCAAAGTTCAGGTTTACTTGGACATGTGGCAGGAGAAGGTGACATGGCAGAATTCTTCGGCAAATGGGGAAGCGCCAAGTGGCAGGCCGCCATTGGTTCTACATTTCGCAATCGTAGATCGGGAGAGGTCGGTGGTAAAGAATTGGCCCCGGCAAAGTTAGGTTGTGATGCGATGATCGTACATCGCAAAGGGACAATGTTTTACAGAATCAGCCCCTAACAGGGTCATGGTTACGATTGTGATATCGCAATCACATGTCGCACAACACACATTCATAAATAGAAAGACCCACCAATTCCGTTGATTGCGATACTCCGATGTTTTCAGATTCGATATGGTATAGGGTGTGGTTGTGAATACTTGTGGGGTCTGTCAGTTCTCACATTGCATATCGCACAGCATAGCGGCTTGTATGAGGAATCATCCCTAGCTATGACCAATTATTATTTGCGATGGGTTATCGACGTCGATAGGCTATGGTTGTCGAAGATAAAGCCATTGGCTCAGGAATGCGCCAATTCATCTGCCTTTATCGCTTTTCGCTCATCACTTGATGTAAAGGCACAGGTTTGTCCACCGATTACAACATCGATTCTCTGTGCTAAATCCGTCGGTTTAAGGTAATGTACAGTTAAGAGCTTATGAAAATTTTCTATATTTAAACAGGTCATTACCCGCATACTCTTCCAGGCCTGAGATCCTTGGTGTAGGAGTCGTCGACTACTAAACGTATCATTTTTAAAGAACCACTCAGGGATTAAGGAGTTAGCCACCCAATTATATAATGGACTGTCCATGTCAGAAAAAAGGGGATTGGCATAGGAATTGAGAAAATCATACGTAGCAGTAACCCAACCTAACAGCGGGCCGAAATCTCACCTTGAGCAACAGGGAAGTTCCAAGAGGGTGCAGAAGCTTCATTTCTCCAAATTAGGTGTTTGGATAGGTGTTTCTGCACGATTTTTTTCCATGATTTCATTGGTATTTTCTGTTTCTAAATCTGGGCTCTCCATTCTTCATCCAACTCCTAGCTTGGAGGTATAAGGATTGTAAATGAATGTTGCTTGTACTTTTATCTCTTTTTATGCCACTTAATGAATGAAGGCCTCCCCACTATTAAGCAGGGCCCAGAGACATAGTCCACATTAGACAAACTTCGTAATCAAATATTTGTGCCTTGATCTCACGCATGATTATGTCTTTTTTTATATTTGGTTATAAGCTTATGTTTCATAGTTTTTAATAAGCTTTGTTCCACGTAATTATGATGCATCTATCAGTAAAATATCTTAGATCATGCAGTGCATGCCAATTAAAGCAAGATCCGGGCCGAGGCAACCCAGATCTGCCGAGGGGCGACTTGAAAATGAGTAGATCTAAATGCATGGGCAAAGATGGTGCAGATATGAGTGAATGGACATGTATGCAATCAAAATCAATGCAGGAAATAGTCAAACAAAAGAAAAATGAAGCTGGTGGGCAGAGTCATCGCAATGGTGATCATTAATGTGAAAATAGTGTTATGTACGTGACGCTAAAGAAATATAGTGCAAAAATTGAAATGACACTTCTAGAAGTTAAAACATAATAAATGCTAGCGGTCATTCAATAAAACAAAGCCAAGGAAACAAAAACGACAGAAAAAGCAGCAAAAGACTTATAAAGAAAAGCTTACCCAGAAACATTGTGCCAACTATGCCAAAGGCTCCTAGATGCCTTGAGAATGCCGGATCTCAAAGATTGAATGTGTAGAATGGGATTTGGGGCGTCCATTAAATAGATTTGGAGGATTCAAGGTTTATGATGCGCATGCCACAAATCTAGGAAAAAGAGACACTTGGCGAGAAGTTTCTAAAATAAACTTTGCATGTAACTCCCAGTACTAAAAATAGAGCCCTAGTTTCTAGGGATGTGTTTTCGCTTTTTTTTCTTTTTTTCTATTTTGGGAAAGGTTGCCATGCATGCAAGGAAGAATTGTGTAGTTTTGGAGGGAACCGGGCAACCTACCGGCACATGCAACGGGCAATGGCTGAAGGAATGCTTCTGCGCAATTCCTAGGCTTAGTGGCTCTGGATACCTCTCATGCTCTGTGCAATTTCCTAGCTGAAGACAAGATGCCAGTTGGGTTTGCACAATTCCTAAGCTGAAGCACAGTGTCGAGATGTTCTGTACAATTTCTCTTAGCAAGGTAGTCTGTCGAGCTACTCTGTGCAATTCTGGAGAGAAGCGCTACTTTGGACAATTCCGGAGAGCAAGGTTGGTTTCCTCTGGGACTGCACAGTTTTCCATGACAATGCAATAACTAGATGCAACCAAGTCATGGGAGGTCAACTTGTGATCGAAAGCAAGACAAGTTAGAAGAAACAAGCTATAAATCCAAATATAAACTCAACTGAAAACATAAGTACCTAAGCAATGCAAGACAATTGCTAAGATTTGAAGGAGGGAGGCTCCAAAACAAAGCGAAAGAAAAAATTTTGGAGGGAGGCTCCAAAACAAAGTAAAGACAAAATTTTGGAGGGTGGTTGTAGTCGCTAGAACAGGGTCTTAGCCCATTCCTTCTCTCTCTCTCTCTCTCTCTCTCTCTCTCTCTCTCTCTCTCTCTATATTATATATATATATATATATATATATATTTGACATTATTACCTAGTCATCAACTTCCGTTATACTTCGCTCGTCCAAAACTTCATAATATTACCATGACTTTTTACCATTTTTTGATATGGTATTATTTGCTCGTTAAACTGGTCTATATATACCTTTGGATTACTTCTAGATTGTTCCATGCAGAAGTGGGAAACTCATGCCCATTTCCACATATACACAACTGGTTTGACAAGACCAACGACTCAAATTAATCGATGTTAGATCAACGATAATAATGAATTTAGGGTTTCACGATATGATTAATGACCTAACTAGGCTTCTGTTGTGCTAGTTGATTTCTCACTTGACCTTGATTGGTCATGTTGCTCTACAACTAGGTTTCCACTCACATATGCAATGGAAACCCACCATTTTTGTCGACATAATTTCTATAGGTGTATTTCAATCACCTTCCATTAGCATGTTGCCTCCATCTGTTATACGAAGGTAGTTGACTTTATGTTTTGTTGAGTGTTTTAGAGTTTTCGCCTGTAACGTGTCAACATCCTTACCATAGATAAGAAGCCTTAAGTTGGTTCTAATGGTATTACGAATTTTAGCTTTTCATTTCTTCTATGACAATGCTCATCGTCTTTAAGTCTGGCATTACTTGTTTTTTGGTTTTTACCAGGTTGGTTGAGGGTTTCTTCTCATCGCCAATGTTGTGAACACTCTATTTACACATAGTAGTTAGAGAATATATCATGCTCATTTTTTGTGTTATTCGTATTTCAAAAAGGGTAAGCTATCAAGTAATTTATCATTAACAAAAACGAAGAAGTTGGAACTCTTTACGCTGTTCAGGGCAGATTAGGGTAAACAAGCGTTTTCTCAACGTGGCTGGAGGTGAAGCACCGGATGGTCCAAAACAGGTGATAGAAACCGGCGAGTATCCCGTGCTCATAAGTCGTTTTGCTATTCAGGGGACTGTTGTCAGCGGTAAGCGGTAAAAGGCAGTTTCTTCCACATCATTATGGTAAATCACGGTGAAGAGGTCGACTTGGAGCCGGCGCCGGAGGACCTTCTTACCGCTTGGGGGCAAGATGTAACCGCACAAAACCTTGTCAAGTTCTTTGGCAGTTTTGCTGATGCGGAGTGCTTTGAAAACGACGCGTGGAAGCCAAAGAATGTAAACGAACTGTATGAGGAAAAAACTGGTGCAGTAGGAGCACGCAACAAAAGAACGAAGGAACCCCATCTTTCGGAGGAGAGCCAGCACCATCTGTCGGTGGAAATTCTGGGCAAAAAACTCAAACCTCTCTCAGGCCAGGCTTGTTCAGGGGGTCTAGAAGACATAGTGAAAGGTTCAGCAAAGAAGGGCATCTGGAGTACTGCTGGGGAACGCTTGAAACCACAAAATGTGACGCTCGATCTTGGAAACCGACACACAGTGAGGAGGTCGCCGATAAAAATTCATCATAGTGGTGGTTTGATAGCACCAGGGGTATACGCTGAGGGGGTTAAAGACCCGGAAGCAGTGCAAAAGGAAATATCTAGTGCCGTAAGGAAAGGTATTGGAAGCCCATCAAGAGAACTGTTTGAGAAGGAAGCTGGGTCGGGCGAGTTTTTGGCGACACAGTGCGACAAACAAATTCGGGTGGAGAATAAGGATCCACATCAGGTTAGCCGTGGTGGGGAAAACCCAAATCCGAAGGGAGACTCCTCAGAACCGGACCGTGAACCAGGCACAAATCGAAAGAGGGCTTTTTCACTGAAAAAGAAGTACTTTGAAGGCAATTTGGTTTTGGGCATGGATGTTCAAATCCAGGATGCTCTGACAGTGGCTGAATGTACCTTGGTAGGCAGAATCAGAGGGAGGGCTCTCTCAGGTAAGGCTTTAAATCAATGGGCTGAGGCGCAATGGGGAAAATCTCTCCTAAACCCTTTCAAAGTGGCTCTTCTTGTAAAGGGTTGGTTCATGGTAAGTTTTACGAAAAAAGACGATGCGGACTGGGTGGCAGAGAGAAACTGGTTGATAGGGAACCGACCAGTTTTGTTTCAGAAATGGAATCCTAATTTTGATGCCAACAGAGAAAAGGCGGATGAGTTCCCAGTGTGGGTTCGCCTGCCTGGTCTGCCGCCCTTCTTGTGGGTTGAGTCAGTGTTTAAATCAATTGGGAATCTGCTAGGTATCTACCTAGAATCAGATATGTCTTTCCTCCAAACGTTTGAAAGATCTGTGGCAAGGATCCTGGTGCGTTTAAATCCGAAGGAGGGTCTAGCAGAATCCATAAAATTGGAATACGGGGAATATGTTTTTGTTCAACCTTTGGATTACGAGCACCTCCCATTCCGTTGCTATCGATGTCACGACTATGGGCATCTAGCAAGGGAATGCTCACTTGGGAACCGAAGAAGAAGGCCTCAGTATCCTGGGGAGCAGAGGGAGAAAAAGTCGAGAAAGGAGCAAGTGCCCGAGGTGGAGATACTTCAGAAGGATCTGGGTATGGAGGATAGAGGGAAATCTGAGGGGACGAAGAGCACAGCAGCCGATATGAACATGTCCGAGAAGTCAAAAGGCGTGCTCGATCCGGTGAAGGACGCAAAAGATGGAGGAATCGAAGGTCATACTGCTGCTCCACAAGACATTAACGGTATGCCTCATGAACAAAGCTCTATCCCCCTTCCATCTGATATCGATGCAAATCATATTCTTGATGATCTTTCTGTTCATAAAAACGATGTGGGTAAACATATTGAGGGTTCTAGTAAAGAAATTCCCCTGAAATATCTGAATAGTGAAGCCGTGCCAAATCTCAGTCAAAAATTGTCCTCTCCTCCTCAGTGCCGTCACTATAACCTGAGATCTCAAGGAAAAAAACATGATCCTCTTCCTGACTCGACTATCCCGATTGGAGGCCTGGGCTCTCCGGGATCTCAATCATCCTATAGGAAGGGCAGGGGAAGAACTTCGTATATGTCCAAAGCAAAGGACAAAGCAAAATTTGACGTTGCTGATGGGAAGCAAATGTCAATTACCGGGGCGCTTAGAGCAGCGAGGTCCCTTGAACATGTTAAAATATGATTCTTTTGTCCTGGAACATCAGAGGGCTAGCCAGCAAGCCCAAAAAGCTGGCTTTAAAAGAGCTAATCCTTAGATACAATCCTGACATCCTCTTTTTACAAGAAACTTTAGGTAGGAGCTATGAGGTGGAATCTATGCTTAAGTCCTCGGTCCCAGGATGGTCCTTTCATGCCCTAGACGCTGAAGGGCACTCAGGGGGTCTGGCAATCGGGATTCGGGATGGAAGGATGATTATAAATAGCCTGTGGGGCATGGACCACGCCCTCGGCATGGAGGTCTTATCGTCGGATATGGGTGTTTCTTTTCTGCTGCTAAATATCTATGGCCCGTGCCAAGACCGCGAGCGGTTTTGGAACAAACTCTTTGCAAAAGATATAATAAGTAACAGAAGGTTAATAATTGGAGGAGACCTTAATTTTTCTATTGGGACATCTGAGACTTGGGGTCCAAATGCTCGAGCAGACTCTCTTTCGGAGTTTTTCTTAAACTCTATCCAATCCCATAATTTGATCGATGTCAACCTTCTCAAAAATAAGCCCACCTGGAGGAACAGAAGGACTGGAGAAGGAAGGGTGGCTAAGCGCCTCGACCGTTTCCTTATCAGTGAAGAGCTGTCAAATGACATTCCAATGTTCAGGCAGTGGGTTGGCGATGGCGGGAATTCGGACCATTTCCCTATTCTATTAGATTTCAATAAACCTCCATCAAAACCCGCCTCACCTTTTAAATTCAATGCATCATGGGTGCAGGAGGAATCGTTCAACGTCCTTTTTAGGGATACCTGGAGACACCCGGGTGGTCAACTAGCAGTTAACAAAGAGGCTCATTTCTGGGACAATCTCAAAAGACTTAAAAAAGCAACTCTAGAATGGGCTAAAGAGCGGAAGAAGGCACAGGTGGAAGAGTTATCCCAGATAAATGAAAAGCTGTGGGATTCTGAGGATCCTGAAGCAGATGGTTATTTAACTCAGGAGTCAAAAGACAAAATCTTGCAACTAGAAAATCAAAGAAGCAAAATTCTATTAAAGCAGGAGGAGGAATGGAGGCAAAAAAGCAGGGCTATTTGGTTACAGGCAGGCGATGAAAACACGAAGTTTTTCCACAACTATGCTAAGGGCAGGAAGTGTGCAAACACCATTTGGAAGCTAAGGGATACAGATGGTTCGGAAGCATCCTCCTTTGAGGATCTCTCTAGAATGGGAAAGATGCACTTTCAAAACTTGTTTACAGCTCAAAGTGGGATAACTTTGGCAGAAATTATCAGAACTGCCCAAAGTTTCCCCCGGTTTGTGGATGAAGAGGAAGTTGATAATCTCATGGAGGTAGTGACAAAGGAGGAAGTGGAACATGTCCTAAAATCAATGGCAAAAGATAAAAGTCCAGGTCCTGATGGGTGGACGAGTGAACTATTTAATCATTTCTTTGATCTTATTGGAGATGAGTTAACAGAAGTAGTAAATGAATCTAGAAGGAAAGGTGAGATGTTTTCCCCATTTAATGCCACCTTCATAGCTCTCATTCCGAAAAAAGAGGAACCTGAATCATTTGAGGATTTTAGACCAATCTCGTTATGCAATTGTGTTTACAAAATCATAGCAAAAATCATAGCCATGAGGCTGAAACCAATTTTATCTAAAAATATCTCAAGTGAGCAATTTGGCTTCTTAGACGGCAGACAGATACATGAAGCCATTGGGGTAGCGCAAGAAACGATTCATAGTATTAAACAGAAAATCAAAAAAGGAGCTGTGATAAAAATCGATTTATCGAAAGCTTATGATCGGATATGCTGGACCTATCTCCGAATGCTGCTCATTCATCTGGGATTCAAGTTGGACTTCACTAACTGGATTATGGGATGTGTCACCAGCGTTAGTTTTGCAGTCTTAATTAATGGGGCAGCGTCTCCATTCTTTAAAGGTCAAAGGGGCTTGAGGCAAGGATGCCCCCTCTCTCCTTTGTTGTTTCTTCTAGTGGCTGAAGGCCTCAGCAGACTGATCTCAGAGGCAAAAAGGACAGGTATGATTAAAGGTCTGGAAGTAGCAGCAAATCTTTTCATTACACATCTTTTGTTTGTTGATGATATCTTGCTATTCACTAATGGAAATCTGGATGAAGTAAAGGAATTGAAGGCTATTCTGGAGTTATTTATGAAAGCTACAGGAATGCAAATTAATATTAGAAAATATCAGTGTATTTTGGAAGGTTTCTCCAGGAATGAAAGTGCCCAAATTAACACCTCTCTTCCCTTTGAATCATTCTCTATGGATGATCCTTTCAAATATTTGGGCTTCTGGCTCAAACCAAATTCCTATAAAAAGCAAGATTGGAATTGGCTAGTGGCTAAAATTGAAACTAAGATAGGACATTGGAGTTATAAGTGGCTGTCAAGAGCAGGTAGATTAACATTGGTTAACTCAGTCCTCCAAGCCATACCAGTTTTCTGGGCTGCTCTTACCTGGGTTCCAAAAGGAGTCCTGCATAAGATCAAGAGATTATGTAGCAGATTTCTCTGGTCGGGCGCAAAGGAAGATTCGGTGCTCCCGTGGGTTGCATGGGATAAAATAGCAAGACCCAAGGAATGGGGAGGTTGGGGCATTAAGAGTCTAATCGATTTTAGCACCTCTTTGGCCGCTAAATCAGGGTGGAGACTAATCACTTCTGAAAATCTCTGGACAAGAGTGGTCAAACGTAAGTATATTGACCCAATGCCTCTGGAAGAATGGATCCGGGATCCAAACAAAAAAGGAAAGAATTGTTCTGTAATCTGGAAGGTTACTTCTGATGCTTTTAAAGTAATAGAACAAGGTTTGTCATGGCAAGTAGGCAGAGGGGATAAAGTCAGAATAGGAAAGGACCCCTGGGTGGGATGTAATGAGAGATATGCCTTATCCCAGGGTCTCCTCAGACACCTAGAGTCAAAAGGTATATTTTTTCTTCATCAAATTGAGAAAATAGGCCACTCTACAATCTGGGGGCAATCATGGAAATCTAGTGACGATTTAAACCTTGATCAAGAGTGGTGGGTGGAGTGGCATCAATTTATTCAGGAGCTGGGAAGATCAAATGTCAGAATTATTGATAGGCCGGATCAGCTGGTCTGGGCTTTCGCAGAGACGGGAAAATACGCCCCAAAAGCAGGGTATAACTTTTTAATATCCAGGAAGGGATGGGAGGCTCCTGACTGGTGGTCCAAACAATTGTGGATGCTGAAATGTCCTAAAAAAGCCAGGCTTTTTTTCTGGTGCGCCCTCAAGGAAAAAGCCCCTACATGGGACGTTATACAAGCTAGGTTTATGAGTGGCCCTAGCAGGTGTCCGCTCTGTAAAAACGAATCTGAATCGATTCATCACCTTTTCATTCACTGCCCGTTCACAAAAAGGGTCTGGCTCGAGACTCGGGTATTAATTAGAACAAACTGCAATTGGGAAGGTGCTTCTCTAAAGGCCACTTGGGAATCGTGGTGGAACCAGTGCAGGGAGGGCAACTTGAGAAATCTTCCGCCCATAATCACATGGGGAGTTTGGATAGCTCGGAACAAAGCTATTTTCCAAGAGGTCTATCTAACAGTAGCGTCCATAGCAATTCAATGTTCCGCCATTTTCCTTAGCATTCCTGAACCTGAGAAAACAAAAATTAAAACACATAACAGGGAAGAACATATTAGGCCTCATATCCCGTGGGCCTATTTTGACGGAGCCTCTCAACAAAATTCAGCAGGGGCCGGATTAGTCATCCATTTGGATGAAGGACATTACCTATTTGCTTCAGTGGGCATAGGGTCAGGCTCAAACAACTTTGCGGAATTGACAGCACTTAAACTTCTACTTTGCTGGCTTATACACAGGCACATATTCACCATTCAGATATTCGGGGATTCGTTAAATGTGATAAACTGGGTAAATGGTATCAGTGTTTGCCGGAACTATATGTTGAGACCTCTGCTAGATGAGATCATGATCCTTAAACAGTCTTTTAATGGTTTTTTCCTTGAACACATCTACAGGATCCGTAATGAGGACGCAGATAAACTGTCTAAAGAAGCTTTGTTGCAGGATCTGGGCGTTTGGAAAGTGACAGAAAATAAAGAGGGTCATATTCAGGAGCACCGCCAGCCTCCATTCGATTAAACAAATGTCTTTTTGGATGCGGAATGGAAAATTTTTGGGCAGCTATATATTTGTTTTTTTATGTAGTTTATCCGACTGTCTTTTTTTATACAGGACGCGGCATTTAGCAAACTCTGTCTTCAAGGGCTGTTTTCCATTTGTATGGAGGCCCTCACGACTAGAAGTTTTTGTATGTATCCGTGGTCTTATGGTACTGTCTTTTTTCTTTGTGGTTATCCGTTTCAGTTCAGTTTGTTCCGGGTTGCTTCTTCAGCTAGCCTGTGGTTTGGCTCAGAAATTTTTTGTAATAGTCTTGAATTATTCAGAGCTGTGACTGTCCTAGTTCTGAGGCAGTGAAGGAAGCCTTCACACTCTTTTTGAATGCGCCAGCATCTACTTGTAACTTTTTATTTATATATATAAAAAGTTCGTTTTTTCTCTGGAAAAAAAAAAAAGTAATTTATCATTCATATTCTTTACAAAAATTAGTGTATTTCTATATTTATTGCTTCACCATTACTTAAATGTTCTTGCCATCCCTTTTCGCGTTATAGGAAGGCTTAATTCCTTCCAAACTCTTAGGGTTTCTCTCCCAATTAGCATGATATTCTATGTTATAAATTCTTCCACTTCTTTCATGGCCTCTTGGGTTTTTTTCTTGGCCATTTATAAGATGTTGAGAACATATAAGGTATTTTTGTTAATGTTTCTTTTGTACCTATTTTTTACTAACCTTAAAGAATTCAGAGTTTCTAACTGTATGTTCACCGTAAAAGAGTCATATTCTCCATAATTTCTATCACTCTTTACAATATTTTTCCATAATGTTTAAGAACGTCAGTACAAAACTCAAATAATGGACTAATTTAATTTTTCAATCATGTCGAGACTATTAAATTTTCTCCCTAGATTTTTTATGTATATTTAGTTTGAAATTCTCTATTGCTTTTTGTCCCTCAATCGAAAAATACAATATTATTCTTTCATATATTTTAACTATATACACATTTTCCTTTCTTTTTATTTTAAAATCTCTGTTATGATTGATTTCTTCCTCTTTCACGCAAAAGATTTGTTCTCAAAGTCTAATCGAGACCCAACAGAGGTAATTCTCCTCTTCCTTGAGTAAGGGTTTATAGTCCACTTTCATTTTTTTTTTAAGGTTATGAGATTATTTCTATTTATTAATATTTTCATTGGTTATATTTGTATCGGGTATTATTTGTTAGGGTTGTTACAACACATTTTTCTTTTACATTTGGGGTTTGCTTTGAGCTTTTAATTTAATACTTGAAATATCTCTTTCACCAAGTTGGAGAATCCTCACAACCCTTTGGCTCTCTTTACTAAGGGTGAGGTTTCTATGAGAAGGCAGTACTCGAGCTATTCTATTATTACTACTTCTCTTTAAATTTATTTTCTGTCAAATGTAGTCTTACCCTCTTGCCCGTACTTAAGAGGTGTTATTATATCTGTCGCTGGCAGGATATAACATATTCAGTTTTTCATTGACTTGCTATTAGTTTTTTTTTAACTAAAAAAAATTAAAATCTATGCAAAGTTTAACATTATGAAATTAAATTTATTATTTTTAAATAAATTATTTTATTTATCTCAAATATGATTGGTTGAAATGTCTCCTTTCTTATTGTGTAATGATAACAAAAATTGACTTTTGTTTACTCTATTATTAGTTACTATGTACTATATCATTAATTACTATGTACAATAAATATAAATAATTTGAAAATTAACATTATATATTGATTACTATGTACCATAAACACAAATGATTTGTAATTAAATTCAAAAATTCCATTTTCTTATTGGTGTAAAGTATTGAATAGACAATTTTTACAGGTTTTATTTTTTAATTTACAAAAAAATAATTTGAAAAATATGAATTTGAAAAAAATATCTAAAAATAATATGTGTACAATTTGTACAACTCTCATTATATCAATCTATATTCTGATGACATGTGCACTATAATATGAGCATTATATAAAAAAATTGCCATCATTCAATATTAAATAAATAATTATTAACTTGTTATCATTCTCTTCAATGTCAATTATATATATAAACCAAAAAATGTTTAATTATATTAAAAAAATTAATTAAACAAAAAAATAAAACAAATATTCCTATAACTTATTTTACAATTTTATTATTGTTTAGAGGATATATAACACATTATAACATTAAAATATTTTATTAAACTAAGTGACAAAAAACACTAACTATACAGTGTTATTTTATTACAAACTTTTAAACCTTTACACTAATTTACATTCTTTAACTTTAAATTATCTCTATTATAAATTTTGTGAATCTCCTATTGTCCCAGGGAAATAAAGCTTTTCCTTTTTTTTTAAATTATCACGGGCCTAAGCCTAATCAGTGTTTGACATTGCTTTTTCATTAATTACTACGTAAGGCGTTTCCCTCTTAAATGAACTTCCCTAAAATCTACTTGTCATGCATGTATGTCGTTAGATTATGTGTTAGACGATTAGAGGGTTGTTAATTGTTGGATGAAGGGAAGGTAGTTGAATGGTTGGAACTCTTCACGATATTTCAAACAGTTGCAAAACAGTTGTGGTTGACTTACTGACCGAGGTTCCTACTCCATGTTTCCAGCACCATCCGAACACCGAAGGTTCTCTGAAGGTTCTCTGGATATGGGGGTCATTTGGTAGACCTCTCGTCTATTATCTGCTGCAAAGTATTCACCCTTGCCTGAATGCTACTAGATCGGAGCCTGAAATATTTTCCTGGGGTACCCTTTTCGTCTTCTCCGCTCTTGCTTCCCGTGCTACCCTGACATACCTCTGAAACGGGCTCCATCAAATCTCTGGGGGAAATTTCATCCATGGCTTTCCTGAATGTCGAAATGAGATCCGAATCAAATAAGGTCAGAGATGAATCGTCTGACAACTGATGCCTCCAAATAGTTTTCGTGATTGAATCTGCAGGAGTCGAGGTCGAATTTGTCCCAAAGGAAGAAAAGCCGTTGTCGAAATTTTTCTTCAAATTCGTGTTGGGTGTTGTTGAAAACGCCTGCGAATTTTCATCTACAATTTTTACGCCAGGGGTAACCTTGTGCCATGTGGAGACCTGACAACCGAACTCTATTGAAGCATTTCGACATGATTTTGTAGCTTTGTGCATGGGTCTGAGGACTTTCTTTTCTTTTGATGACTTACTGGATGAAATTGAGGGATTTATTTGTATAATTGGTTGATTTTAAAGCTGTATTTGGAAGATAATTGTTGTTATTTAAGCATTTTAGTAACAAAGCAGATCCTCCTATTTATCTAGTTACTTTTCTGTGGCTCTCGATGACTTATGAATTTTCAGTTTGCCTTTTAGATTGTCGATTAAACCCTCATTTACAGCAAATGCATATTATAGCCGCTAATCTGTGTTTGTTTTGAACTTGATATTGATAAAGCATTTCTGTAGACACTTCAGAATACTCTTTGTGGATAAGTTTGATCGATTTACGAATCATTGACACAGAATGAATCTCTGAAAATATAGATCTTTGGCATATTTAAAATTCCAATTAGTTCTATTCTCTTGTCATTATAAAGTATATTCTAGGAATGAAACCCTGAAGCCAGAAATGTTATCAAGGCTTGATTTGCTCTCTTCAAATCCCGCTCGATCATTATATACGGTATCTTTCAAGAAAAAGTTGAGTTCGTTTGCATAATGAATACATTATTCTTTGGCAAAGTCTGCTTGTATAATGAATACATTATTCTTTGGCAAAGTCCTTTTAAATGAGCAATTTTTCTCTTCTTCCTTATTTATCTATCTAGGAGGAATTCTTCATTGAAATTTAGGCGTATTTGCACATCATTCTCCTGATGAATTTTGCATCGTCTACTTGAATATTGTTCTTCATTTTGCATTTTTTGTTCTTCGATTTATTCCCAACAAAATTTATGTTTTACGGACAAACTGAAACAAGAAGATTTTATTAACTCGTTTGATAGCTTTTTTCTATCATATTTTTCCCACTCAAGATCTCTATAGTAATTTCTGTGCCTCTGTTATTTTTCATAATTATATGTTGAAGTATGATAGTGTCCACGGACAATGGAAACATCATGAAGTCAAGGTCAGAGACTCGAAAACTTTACTCTTTGGAGAAAAATCTGTTGTTGTGTTCGGTTTCAGGTAAAACACTTGTTTATGAAGATCAATGAGAGTTTCGTAGGTCAGTTACTGCTTGAGCTTAGGCATGAACAGAGTGTGAGTGCTGACATTGTCTATTTGTTCCCATTTGTCTAATTGTTCACATTATGGTTTGAAAACTGTAGAAATGTTGAGGAAATACCATGGGGCGAGGTCGGCGCAGAGTATGTGGCAGTTGATTTTAAAGTTGTATTTGGAAGATAATTGTTGTTATTTAAGCATTTTAGTAACAAAGCAGATCCTCCTATTTATCTAGTTTCTTTTCTTTGGCTTTCGATGGCTTATGAATTTGCAATTTTATTCTTTTAGATTTCCGATTAAACCCTTGTTTACAACAAATGCATATTATAGCCGTTAATCTATGTTTCTTTTGAACTTGATATTGATAAAGCATTTCTGCAGACACTTTAGAATACTCTTTGCAGACAAGTTTGATCGATTTATGGATCATTGACACAGAATCAATCACTAAAAATACAAATCTTTGGCATATTTAAAATTTTGATTAGCTCTATTCTCTTGTCATTATAAAGTATGTTCTAGGAATGAAACCCTGAAGCTAGAAATGTTATCAAGGCTTGATTTTCTCTCTTCAAATCCTGCTCGATCATTATATACGGTATCTTTCAAGAATATTTGAGTTCATTTGCATAACGAATACATTATTCTTTGGCAAAGTCCAATTGTATAATGAATACATTATTCTTTGGCAAAGTCTTTTTAAATGAGCCATTTTTCTCTTCTTCCTTATTTATCTATCTAGGAGGAATTCTTCATTGAAATTTAGGCGTATTTGCACATCATTCTCCTGAGGTATTTTGGATCGTCTACCTGAAGATTGTTCTTTGTTTTGCATTTTTTGTTCTTCAATTTATTCCCAACATCATTTATGTTTTACAGACAAACTGAAACAGGAAGGATTTATTAACTCGTTTGATAGCTTTCTTCTACCATATTTTGCCCACTCAAGATCTCTGCAGTAATTTATGTGCTTCTGTTATTTTTCAGAATTATATGTTCAAGTATGACAGTGTCCATGGACAGTGGAAGCATCATGAAGTCAAGGTCAAAGGCTGGAAAACTTTACTCTTTGGAGAAAAATCTATTGTTGTATTTGGTTTCAGGTAAAACACTTGTTTATGGAGATCAATGAGAGTTTTGTAGGTCAGTTACTGCTTGAGCTTAGGCATGAATAGAGTGTGAGTGCTGACATTGTCTATTTGTTCCCATTTGTCTAACTGTTCACATTTTGGTTTGAAAACTGTAGAAATCCTGAGGAAATACCATGGGGCGAGGTCGGCACAGAGTATGTGGTTGAATCCACAGGTATCTTCACCGATAAAGAGAAAGCAGCTACTCACTTGAAGGTTTGAATATTACCATTACACAATTCAATTATAATTGATTTTTTCCTTCAAATTTATATGACATGCTACTAATTAAAAATACAATGTACCTAAAAGTTGATAAATGATATTTGAGGTAACTAAGGAGTTGTCACATGTAAAACCGCTCCCTCCCTACATGAGCAAGGAGATTTGGCAATAGCATGTGTCAAGTAAAAACATTACCTCAGTTGCTTCAAGATAGCCCTGAGAAACCTGAAATCTCTGAAATGTCTTCTCTTCATGGGAAGTTATGATTAGGACCTTACCTGAACAAAACTTAGTATGACCAGGGTCTTACCTGAACAACAAACAGTGAGACTACCACCTTACCGTGTTAAGTGACAAAATATAGCTTATTACCATTACTTTCACATAGTCATGAAAATGCACTGTTGTTCAAAACCTAGGGCTCATAATTTTCCTATCTTTACATTCAAATTATCTCTTTGTAAAGCCCACTTTGTTAAGCCAGAAATGTTATCAAGGCTTGATTTTCTCTCTTCAAATCATGCTCGATCATTATATACGATATCTTTCAAGAATATTTGAGTTCGTTTGCATAATGAATAGATTATTCTTTGGCAAAGTCCGCTTGTATAATATATACATTATTCTTTAGTAAAGTCCTTTTAAATGAGCAATTTTTCTCTTCTTCCTTATTTATCTATCTAGGAGGAATTCTTCATTGAATTTAGGCGTATTTGCACATCATTCTCCTGATGTATTTTGGATCATCTACCTGAAGATTGTTCTTCATTTTGCATTTTTTGTTCTTCGATTTATTCCCAACAGCATTTATGTTTTACGAGCAAACTGAAACAGGAGGATTTTATTAACTCGCTTGATAGCTTTCTTCTACCATATTTTGCCCATTCAAGATCTATGCAATAATTTTTGTGCCTCTGTTATTTTTAGAATTATATGTTCAAGTATGACAGTGTCCACGGACAGTGAAAGCATCATGAATTCAAGGTCAAAGACTCAAAAACTTCTCTTTGGAGAAAAATCTGTTGTTGTATTAAGTTTCAGGTAAAACACTTGTTTATGGAGATCAATGAGAGTTTCATAGGTCAATTACTACTTGAGCTTAGGCATGAACAGAGTGTGAGTGCTGCCATTGTCTATTTGTTCCCATTTGTCTAACTGTTCACCTTTTGGTTTGAAAACTATAGAAATCCTAAGGAAATGCCATGGGGCATGGTCGACGCAGAGTATGTGGTTGAATCCATAGGTGTCTTCACTGATAAAGAGAAAGCAACTGCTCACTTGAAGGTTTGAATATTACCATTCCACAATTCAATTATAATTGATTTTTTCCTTCAAATTTTATACAACATGCTACTAATTAAAAATAAAATGTACCTAAAAGTTGATAAATGATATTTGATGTAACTAAGGAGTTGTCACATGTAATACCACTCCCTCCCTACATGAGCAAGGAGATTTGGCAATAGCATGTCTCAAGTAAAAAAAATTACCTCAGTTGCTTCAAGATAGCCCTGAGAAACTTGAAATGTCTTCTCTTCATGGGAATTTATGATCATGGCCTTACCTGAACAAAAATTAGTATGACCAGGGTCTTACTTGAGCAACGAACAGTGAGACTACCACCTTAACATTTCAAGTGACAAAATACAGCTTGTTACCATTGCTTTCACACAGTCATGAAAGTGCACTGTTGTTCGAAACCTAGGGCTCACGATTTTCCTATCTTTACATCCAAATTATCTCTTTGTAAAGCCCACTTTGTTAAGCCAGAAATGTTATCAAGGCTTGATTTTTTCTCTTCAAATCTTGCTTGATCATTATATACGGTATCTTTCAAGAATATTTGAGTTTGTTTGCATAATGAATACATTATTCTTTGGCAAGGTCCGCTTGTATAATATATACATTATTCTTTGGCAAAGTCTGCTTGTATAATATATACATTATTCTTTGGTAAAGTCCTTTAAAATTAACAATTTTTCTATTCTGCCTTATTTATCTACCTAGGAGGAATTCTTCATTGAAATTTAGGCATATTTGCACATCATTCTCCTGATGAATTTTGGATCGTCTACCTGAATATTGTTCTTCGTTTTACATTTTTTGTTGTTCGATTTATTCCCAACAGGATTTATATTTTACGGACAAACTGAAACAGGAAGATTTTATTAACTCGTTTGATAGCTTTCTTCTACCTTATTTTGCCCACTCAAGATCTGTGCAGTAATTTCTGTGCCTCTTGTCATGCGAAAAGAGTTATTTTTGCTGACAAAACTAACCTCCCTAGGAGTCTAAGACTCTCTAGTGACAAACAAGACAATTAAGAGCAATCCTTCTCTAAACATGTATTATCATATGAGAAACCAAGTGTTTTTCGATCCTACCGTCCAACGCTTGTTGTAGTAGCCTAGCTTCGTTGATCCAGATGAGCTCCTCCTTCACTTGGAAACCTGCATACACTAACAATCAAACGATTACATAACACCTGAATATTCCATAAAACAAAGCATATTCAACATATAGACCAAGGAGTATATGTAACAATTCATTAACAACAAATCATTTAGAAGAATGGACTTATTTGTATTAAGGAAACAAAAAAGAAACCATTACAACCTGAGCCTTGGTGTTGTGCAAGTTCCTCCCAGGGTCCAGCAAGAGTTTTCCTCTACTTTGACAAGCTCACCCACTTCCAAATGAAACAAGAAAGGATGGTAATCTCTCCTCACAAGCTTACAATGGAAGTCCTAATTCCAGCAGCATCTACCCTTTGGAAAGTTTAGCTTTCAACCTCCCCTCCTCTAGCCCAAGGCCTGTATTTATAGTGTTCTAGAGGAAGTTATTCAGTTCCAACATCAATGGGATACTCCCTCTTTTGGATGGGGTAGCTCCTCTCTTGATGGGATAAGTTCCTCTATCATAGGGATGCATGAACCAACTGGAGGCGCTCAATACACGTCAAACACTCTTCTAGAAGCTCTAGAAGTGACCACAAGTAACTTTTTTAAGATGAAACTCGCGCCTTTTGACCTTTACAGGAGTACGCACCCATCCCTTGACTTATAGAGCGTACACAAGTACGCAGGTACAATGAGCTTGGGATGCGTACACGCAGGCAAGGTAAAGAGAACCTGCGTACCCAGAGATAAACATGATTTTTAATGACTTTCTCTCTTTCTTGAGGTTTGACATGGAGAGCAGAGGTATCAGGCTTGAAAAGGAGGATAATATGACTATTGATGGAGCCATATTAACTGCAGATAGTCATGGTGACAAATTTTAGTGTAACAGATTTCCCCCCAAAGTGCGAAGCCTGTAATAGATAAGGGTTTTATATCATCTAGGAAGGGTGAAGTAATTTATCATTTCAAGGATTATCTCGTGGAGAGCCTGGTCAGAAACTGCAATTTTCAACACAAAATACATGTATAATATTATATCATCGCTGAGGTAGGCATTCCCATACTCAGATCAAAACTTTAACTAACAGACTAACTACTACTCTGATACAGGAATGATTTCATGATACATCATAATCATAGACTCATGTAGAAACAGTATGGACGCAGCCATTTGTTTATAATTGGTCTACAATATAATGAATACAAAACTCCTCGCAGCGTGGATGGTGGAAACTAGATCCAGGGTCTTCATTTCTACTTCCCGAAATGGTACGATTCTAGCCATGCGAATAAATGAGTCGATGTCGAACATCGTAGAAACCACTTGATTACCAGTCGATGATGTAAACTGTTAACAAGTGTGAGAGAGACCACCAGTGATGTCAATGGTTCTCAAAGTACCCAGTACAATCCATGAGATGTGAATGAATGAGTTGATGTTGAACATTTCACTGAGTCCTTCGATCGAAAGTCAATGATGTAAATTGACGTCAAAGGCGAGAAACCTGCCATTGATGCATGCAGACTTCAAGGTACTAATGATTTCTAAGTCATCTCTCTAGATAATGTGCTGATGTCGATAGAAAGCGACCCATCGCAGGCAAGCCCATAACACGAAATCATAGTTCAAGTTGAAGAAATGTTGCTGTAACGACTGACTCAGGGATGGTCAAAATGGTTGACAGGTATTTTGTTGTTGAATGTTTTGGTTACAGACCTCTTGAACACATAACGACGCAACAGATGGCTTGGTGACGAATGACTCAAAGTTAATACCCGGAACCCGGCTGAAGAATTTCAATGTGGTTTGATCAACTGTGAGGCAAAGGATTTCCCAACCAAGGTGAATGAAAAGTGACGTGTTCAAGAGTGGTAATAAGGTTTCTTCTAAGACAAAGGATAACAAATAGGCTCATTCTTCTCTCTTTTCCTGCACCATTTCTGGCAAGTACCTCTTTATTTTTTTACAAGCTTGAGGAGGATAACATATGCTTGATTATAAGCTCATCCTTTGGATGAGTCCAACTTAGTTTTGATTCGAACCCTAAGAAGGAGTGGTCCGTTCCTGTTTGTAATTGAACGGGTCCTTTACTGTCAAATTTTAACAAGTCCAGTATAGGAGAAACTTGGCGTTTTTCATTTTTAGAGAGTCTGAAAAAACTAAAGAAGACTCCAGGGTGAAATTTTTCGTAAATTTGTGTCTCCCAAGTCCGAAAAAGTATAAAATAATACCTGGGAGAACCGCTTGATCTTGCGACCAAGGAGTACTTTCATGATTAGTGTCTTTGACCTGAAAAGTAAAA
>APFE030797327.1:0-23023 GCA_000404065.3 Pinus taeda | reverse complement strand
TCGCGCCTTTTGACCTTTACAGGAGTACGCACCCATCCCTTGACTTACAGAGCGTACAAGTACGCAGGTACAATGAGCTTGGGATGCGTACACGCAGGCAAGGTAGAGAGAACCTGCGTACCCAGAGATAACATGATTTTTAATGACTTTCTCTCTTTTTTGAAGTTTGACATGGAGAGCAGAGGTATAAGGCTTGACAAGGAGGATAATATGACTATTGATGGAGCCATATTAACTGCAAATAGTCATGGTGACAAATTTCAGTGTAACACCTCTGTTATTTTTCAGAATTATATGTTCAAGTATGATAGTGTCCATAGACAGTGGAAGCATCATGAAGTCAAGGTCAAAGACTCGAAAACTTTACTCTTTGGAGAAAAATCTGTTGCTGTATTCGGTTTCAGTTAAAACACTTGTTTATGGAGATCAATGAGAGTTTCTTAGGTCAAGTATTGCTTGAGATTAGGCATGAACAAAGTGTAAGTGTTGACATTGTCTATTTGTTCCCATTTGTCTAACTATTAACATTTTGGTTTGAAAATTGTAGAAATCTTGACGAAATACCATGTGGCGAGGTCGGTGCAAAGTATGTGGTTGAATCCACAGCTGTCTTCACCGACAAAGAGAAAACAACTGCTCACTTGAAGGTTTGAATATTACCATTCCACAATTCAATTATAACTAATTTTTTCCTTCATAGTTTATCTGACATGCTACTAATTAAAAATACAATGTGCCTAAAAGTTGATAAACGATATTTGAGGTAACTAAGGAGTTGTCACATGTAATACCGCTCCCTCCCTACATGAGCAAGGATATTTGACAATAGCATGTCTGCTTTGGCTCTTTCTCAATTTATAAAATTGACATTGTTGACTGATATTGGCATAACCAACCCTATTGTAAGTTGAAACTTCTTTCAAATTGAGCAGTCACCTCATGAAAGGTTACCTTAAAATTGCTCCATAGTTGTGACTATTCGAAATTGACGAGGTGATTAAAAGATAACATGTTTGTTTTCAGTTTCTTTGGAGAATAATCTATTCTATGATTTTTTTTGTGGTGCACGCAAAAATATTTGAAAGGCTATTAACATATCTAATTTTGTAAATTTCAAACGGTATAAAGTGCAACAATGGAAATTACAATTTGAACTCCATGTAATAATTTTTCTTTTTTGTTGATTTCTAATAGGCAAGTGCTAAAAAAGTTGTTATCTCAACTCCAAGTGAGGATGCACCTATGTTTGTTGTTGGGGTTAATAAGCACCAATACAAATCTGATTTTGACATTGTTTCAAATGCAAGCTGTACTACTAACAGCTTGGCTCCCTTGGCTAAGGTTTGCAATGATATTTTTACTAAATTACCACAGTTTTCATTGTATAGGTGTCTTTATATGAGAAAATTTACATATTGCTGGGGAGGAACTATATGTTAAAAGAGAACAAAAACACTCTGTTTTCTCTGGTAGGTAATCAATGACAAGTTTGGCATTGGTGAAGGTATCATGACAACTGTCCATTCCATCACAGGTACACTTACTATGAACTAGTATTATGCCCTTGAATTTTATTGATACAAGGCGTTTGCAAGCTGCATTGACTTATGTTTCTGTATGTAAACAGCAACATAGAAGACAGTTGATGGACCATCAAACAAGGACTGGCGAGGTAGCAGAGGAGCTAGTTTTAACATTATTCCTAGCAGTACAGAAGCAGCTAAGGTAGGAAGTAACAAATTATCAATGATGATTAAACATATTTAAAACCATCAATAAATATTTTATTATGGTGATTATCATTCATAGTAAACACTTTATAAGGTTAGTTTTATTGATTTACTTCTCAAACAATTCTTTCGGTCATTCTTTTCATGTATAAAAATTACCTCAGCTGCTTCAAGATAGCCCTGAGAAACCTAAAATATCTTAAATGTCTTCTCTTCATGGGAAGTTATTATCAGGACCTTACCTGAACAAAACTTAGTATGACCAGGGTCTTACCTAAGCAACAAACAGTGAGACTACCGCCTTATCGTGTCAAGTGAAAAAATACAGCTTGTTACCATTACTTTCACGCAGTCATGAAAGTGCACTGTTGTTCGAAACCTAGGGCTCACAATTTTCCTATCTTTACATCCAAATTATCTCTTTGAAAAGCCACTTTGTTAAGCTTGCTTGTTTCTATTATCCATTGGTGTTTGTTCATCCTTATGGTTACCCTTGACGGTTAGGTGACTATTAGGAGAGCAAATGGGAAGTACCACTTCTTTATAGTAGGCACAACAACACAGTGGCTTGACATTGTATCCCATTTGAATTTAATATTTTTTGTTTCTTACCTAATTTTCAAATTTTATCATATTGTCCCATGCTTAGGGTGATTAGGTTTTATTTGTTTATTGGATTTCTTTGGAGAAACATTAACTGTGTACTTGTAATTGGTTAATTCTTTGTAATCTAGTTGGGTTCTATATATTTTTCTTTTAATTTTGTTAATATGAATCCCCACCAGCATCGCCTTTTATGTTCTCATAGCTACCAATTGTGATTGTATTTTTGAAGGCTATTAGCAAGGTTCTACCAGTTCTCAATGCAAAGTTGACTAGAATGGCCTTCCGAGTACCCACACTAGATGTTTCAGTTGTTGATTTGACTATTAGACTTGAGAAGTCTACCACTTATGACGAGATCAAGGTGGCCATTAAGTAGGTAGTCTCAGTTACCCCCTAAGAAGGGGAAGGGATGAGGATATATACAATCTCTGTCAGGAATAATTTTCGAGGTTGTGTATTTCATTTTAACTCTATATGGTACATTTCATTTTATAGGGAGGAATCTGAGGGAAAATTGAAAGGAATTCTTGGTTACATAGAAGATGTTGTGTTAACCTTGTGCCATATAGAGACTTGACAACTAAAAACCCAAAAAACTTCAAGAACTTGAAGAAGATATAGTATATTGGGTAAGATTTATTGTTTCCAGATCCAGAAGAGAAAAATCCTTTCTCACTCATGTCACAATTTTCACTCATACTTCTCTAAAGTTAAGAATTGTACTTATCAGCGGTCCAATGCATTCACAAGCTTAGGGATCATTTCACTACCTTTGTTGAACAGGGAATGATAATTTTGTATTGGGAGAAATATATAAAGATCACTGCTCATTGAAGTTTTTTCAAGCTTTTGTCAGGATTATTGAATGTATTAGAACTAATTCAAAAGATGGAGGAACCAAAATACCTTTCTGTAGCTGATTTCTTTTTACTATAAAGGAAATTCGAGTTTCATCAACATTGAGTTCATTAGAGTTGTTATGATACTCAGCAATGGATGTGTGGCAGGTTATATTCCTTTCTGATGATTGGTTTGGTTTATTATTTGACATTTCCTCCATGTTATATTTTTCCTTTCCCATTGAAATATTTAACAAATCCCCATATCTATATTCTTCTTTAGTTCTTATTGAATAGGGTTTTTGGAGTTAACGTGGACAAAAAATTTTGACCTTCTAGCAAGTGTTGGACACAAACATCACTTCTAGTGGCAACTGGAATGCCATAAAGTTCCTGACAATTTTCACGTGTTCTTACACTAATAGGAAGTCTGGAAAGAGGATTTGTTTTAGTTGCTTGACCTTCATCATTATTCTCATCAAAATCTACTGAATCACTATAAGTAATTGGAAGAAGATCTAGACACTAATAGGAAGTCCAAAAAGAGCATCTATTTTAGTTGCTTGACCTTCATCATTATTCTCATCAGAATCTATCGAATCACCATAAGTAACTGGAAGAAGATCTAGAGCTGATATTTGAGACATTTCTAAAGCACTGAAGACAGATAATGAATTTGGTATGCTTGCAACATTTAAAGTTGACAAGTTTGGGGATTCTTTCCAATTCTTTGGATTAGAATGTCGACAACCATTTTCTAAGAATTTTTTGTCCCTAGGCATGTTCCTGTTTAGTCCATAATTTATGTTTTAATTTGCTAAATATACAATGAAATATAAAAAAATAAGTAAACAAATCCCCTTCAATCAATGTTCTAAAAAGGTGTGAGCATTATGATTCATCTGCCATGCTCCAGTATTTGTATTATTGAAGAAACATAGAATGACTAAATGTTGAACCAATTGTTTCAGTTACTAGGCTTTTCTATTAGTTCAAATGCCTGCAATTACAGTCTTTTGACACAGAGGCTTCCCTTTTGTACGGACCTGATCAAAGGCACTCTCCTTGGATGTGACATGCTTGAGACTAAAATCTTGAATTGAGTCAACTTCTGCCTTGCTTAACATGACAAAGCTTTCCACCCCCAAAGCTATGATATTTTTGTCCCTTTTCTTCACCAAGTGTTTGCCTGTTGTGAACACAACCTCTACATGCAGATTGCTCTCTGTAGTTTGGTTAACAAAAAACAATTTTCTACCTAGACCAGGAATGTAAAAAAGTGTTTTTGAACATAAACTTTACCAGTTAGATGTAGTGTTAAAGACCACAACAAATGTCAAAGCAATTTGCAGTGGTAATTAAATATTTCTTGCTAGCGTTAATAGAGAACGATTTTCATGGGCGCATTTTTAAAGAACATATCATTAGCTTAGTGTTAATGCATTTAAAATATCATATTACAATTTTGTGAGATTTCCTTTATGTTTTCTCTTTTTTTCTGTTTCAATTTCCAGTTTTTAAAGTTGAAAGGAGCTCTAACCTACAATGTTATGTATTGATAAACACGATAAGACCTTTATCTCTCACAAAGCTTTTTCTAAATTAATAGATTGCTAACATTTGTTATCTATAATTTTCACAACAAAATCTGTGAGCATTCTAGTTGTTTGTAAATTTCAGATATCAGCGAGAAGAAGCAAGAATTGAAGCTTTGGTAAATCTCAAGACTTCAGAATCTGAAGTTGCAACCAAAAAACTTAAGGTATAAAAAGTGTGCCTATAAATATTGGTACACATTTAGGAATATTTTTAAAATTCTGGTCATTTACAACATTTAGAAAAAGTGAATAGACATGTTGATATTTAGGTCATTGACCTAATGCACACACTATATGGATAATGGATTTCCGCACTTTATGCCTTACGGCATTTCCTTTGCAACATCTGGTGCAAATGCTAGTATAATTTTCTATTTAATGCAAAGTTTTATGTGTGAGTTTACAAAACCTTATTTTATAGCTTTTATATGTTATGGTTATACATATTTTCTTAAGTACTTGTCTGTTTATAATATTGACATTCAATGTCTCTTTTATCTTTCAAATAGTTTATCTTAGTAAGGAAAAATCTTATGAATATTTTCCAAAATTTATTTCTATTACTCTATTTGTTAAAAATTGGTGTAATGATCACCGGTACGCTTGTGGTCAAAGAAGTATTCTTGTTTTTCATGTATAATGTGTATACAATTATGAAAGATTACCAAAATAGCTAATTCTCAGTTTATCATTTACTTTTTATTTCTAAAAGTGTTCTACTATTATACGTGTATAGGATTCATATAGTAAGCATTCTTCCTACATCTATATAAGTATATGTTTTTCATAAATACAAATACAGATATTGTTGTAAAAAACAATTATTTTATAATAATGGAAAGAAAGGACTAACTATGTTTCCATAAACCCCTTTTTAGGAATCTGTCAATATTAAAATATTTTCCTCTAATCAATATTTTGTTTCTATGTTCATACCTAGCACCATTAAGTAACAATACCAACATAAAAATTATGTTGAACTAAGTTGTATCTTTAGTAAATAAAAATTCCTTACATTTTACAAATTTGTCTTAAACTTCAATAGTAAATAAAACATAGAAATAGGATATTTTCCATTTTTGTCAAAATGGTATTTTCCATGAATTAATAATTATAAACAAATTAAACCCGATGCAAGGATTAGGGTTTATGAGATTCTATGTTCATGCAGGAAGTCCTATATTAGCCAAACTAGCTTTCCTTTCAAAGCTAGGCTAAAAGAGCACATAGTTGATACACACCACAACCGTCTATCAAAATCAGCCATGGTTGAGCACTCTTTTAAGTCCAAACATATAATTTGTTTTGATCATTCGAAAACCCTAGCCTATGTTCCTTTTTATAACTCTCGTGTTATTCGAGAAGCCCTGGAAATCGAGAAGAACCCTAATAAGTTTATTAGAGAGGATGGATATAGACTTAGCCAATCATGAAAGCCCGTCATCCACCATCTTGCTCACTCATAATTTAAACTCCATCTTCCTATAATTAATATTTTAATGGACCCAAGTTGGTTGTTGAATAAATCAATTAATTATTTCATCAATACTTGACAATAACTTATTTTATTCATTTATTTAGTTAAAAAAAAGATATATTTCTTTTCTTTCTCTGATTGTATAATTTCTAATTCAAATATCTAATTACTTTTATATTAATTATTCTATTTTAATTATGTCAAATTTAACATTAAAATTATTTTAAATTATTGAATATTAATTCTAATTTTTAGCTAACTTTTCTATTTGACTACATTATTAAAATTTTTTTAATATTATTAATTATTGTTTTCAAGTAATTCTTAATTTGTTTTAATTCTTAATTTTTCACTCGTTCTGAATGTTTCAACTCTAAATAAGTATTTAATAATTTATATTCCACCAAATTCTATTCATATATTAAATATTATTTATTTATAATTTGATCAAATTTTAATAAATATTTCTGAATAATCTTATTTAACTTTGACCCTTCTCCCAACTAATACTAGTTCCTTTCTCTTATAAAAAGGCTTTTCAGCTCTCGTTTACTCACGAAGTTTTTTGGTCCCTGATGATGGATGGAGTAACCATCTAAAATGTTGGATGGATTAAAAATCCATTACACAGTTCTCCTCTGGAAATCTCTAACAACAATTATAGAATTGTAAAAAGGATAGAAATAAAGTCTTATTTTAAGCACAAAATAAGAGTAGAGTTAGAGGACACTGACTTGGTAAATATTCTTGAGAAATAGATAGCTAAATACTTGGCTCCTTCCAGTCTTGACACAACAACAATGCTTGTCCCCCTCAGCAAACTAGGCCTACAATTTTCCTTTCAATATTTTCTTCATTGCTTCTCTTCAGTCTCTCCCAATTATGTTCTCAGAGTAATAAAGACAAAAGCAAGAGAATTCACAGATATTATCCATTTACCACTCTTTTGGGGGTTAATAACTGCCTCCACCTCACCAACATGTGGAAAGTAGTTGTATGCTCATTAATGAGCTCCTATTTCCCACTCTTGAGGACAACTCCTTGTCTATTAGGAAACATTTAATTGGCTAGTATTATAATTTCTAATATAAATATAATCAACCAAATTAGATACCTAGAACTTGTTGATGAATAATATTAACATTTCATAATTAAATTGCAACAATTTTCCTCTTTCAACCATATGTACTTAGCCATTAGTTTTTGAGCTTGTCTTTATTTATGAAATTAAACATAATTACAGCTTTTACAAGTAGCTATTATCAGTAATAAATTATTGATACTAAAAAAAATCCCTTGAGCTCGACTACGTGATGTGCTCCCACGTTGTGCATTGTCCCCTATCATACCACCTTACATTTGTGTTAAATGGTTATATTTTCATCCTTGGTTCAATGGATGACATGTGCAGTCTTGGTGGTTCAAAAGGAAATCAAAATGGAGAGCCTAAGTCCCAAAGCCATAAAAGGATACCGAAATTTCGAGGGTCGATATTAAATGGCAGACCTGAAATTTTAGAGTTGAAATTCAAGTGGAAGTACCGAAATTTTAGAGCCGAAATGAAGAGGGGCTTTGATTTAGGCTAACCCTTGGTCACAAGGACTTCACAGGACCAAGAGAACAAGGAAAGGGGTTGAGCATTGAGAGCTTGGATCCCATCAGAAGTGGGGCATATCCTAACTCCCTCTTAATTTCTTTTTTATATAGTTCCAATGAAAGGTGGGCTTTTAATATAGGTCGACACTTGGTCATGAGAGATCCATAGGACCTGGAGCTAAGGGAACATGTAACACCCAAGAGCTAAGAGCTCATTAGAGGCGGAGATTATCATAACTTTGTTTTAATTCCCCTTTGGAAATTTTATGATGCGAGGGGGGCTTCTGATATAGGCTAGCTCTTGGTCACAAGTGTTTCAAAGGAACAAGGGGCAAGGAATAAGATAGGACCTCAAAGCAGATGCCATCGGAACTTCGAAGTTTCATAACCTCTTAACTAATACATCCTCTGGAAAGCGTTGATTTTTCTTAGGAAAGAGCAATGCAAAGGAAACCTTCGAAAATCCAAAGACCCCATGGACATTTCTTTCTCCTCTGAAAAAGGCACGTAGTAGCTGGTGATTGATCTCGATGAGCACACGAGGCAAATTATGTCAACTGACATGGCAGGACAAGGACAAGTGGCAAGAAGTTTTGGCATTTTAAGGGGCCTAAAGGGACAAATTTGGGTGACACATGTCACCACTAAAGAGACGACAAGTGGAGATGATGACATCAGCCTCATGTCACTTTGAAGGTCTATGTTTCAGAGGAAGAGGCCATGTAACTATGTTTTAATTCCTTTTGGAAAATCTCTGATGGAAGGAGCTCTGAAGTCAGTTGGCAGTTGGTCTTGAATACTCAAAGGGACCAAGGGCGCAGAGCTAGCCAAAGCACCAAGAGCTATGAGCTCATCGAAAGTATGAAATATTGTAACTTCTATGTTAATTCCAAATTTTAAGAGAGCCCCTCTCTGAAATCTACAAGCACTCAATCACAAAAATCTAAATGAACAAAGGGCACAGGGCTAGTCGAAGCGCCTGAGCGCTAAGATGAGATTCTAGAGGATGATGGCATCGAAGCTTTTTAAAATTCCTTTTCAAAAATCTTCCGATGAAGAGGATCTTCGACGTATGATGGCACTTGATCATGAGAAATCCACAAAACACAGAGCTGAAGGAATATTTAGTACCTAAGTGCCATGGGCCCCATCAAAAGCGTAAATTATTGTAACTCCTGGTAAATTCTTAATTGAAAAGTCTGATGGTGAAGGGGGCTTCAATATGTGTTGGCACTGGGTTTCTAGCATTCAAAAGGATCGACAGTGAAGTGTGAATTATAAAGGAATATAGGCCCCTGACAAGAGCCCGAAGCCTTAAGCACCCAAGCACCAAGCCTCCTGTCACCGTCCCTGGTCCCATGGAGGAAAAATATAAAGGGGCTAAACAAAAGGAGCTAGGAGGCACCATAACCTTATAATTTCATAAAATTATTTTGAATCAGGTTACGATGAGAGAAGGCCCCAATACTGCAGTCCCTAAATGTTATAGTCTATTGTCGCAGACAATGGTCCCATGGTTAAGAAGGAATAAGGACCTAAGCACGGAAGGGATGAAGACATCGGGAATTTCTGTCTTTGTAATGTCTTTTTGGATGAAGTTTCGATGAGTTGTGATTCCAAAGTGGTATTATGGTGTTGTTACAAGGCATATCAGGCTTCGAGAGTGTAACACAGAATGTATACAGAAGGATGAGTCGACAACTATGATTATAGAGCACCACTTGGGCCACCACAGTTAATCACCGCCAACTCCAAGGGTGGGGAATTCAAACAATTAAGGGGGAAAATGATAGGTGAACTAGCCGGTAACTAAGGAGGAACACCATGGCAAAGATGTGTCCTGATTAGAGGCAATCACAAGAATGGCATGGAGATATTTTGCTTGACCATCATTCAGTTTTTTCCATTTTTGTTATTCTGTAATTTTCTGTATTTTAAAGAAAGGAATCGAAGTCATTGTAATGATTTGGGCTGCAGAACCTCCGCATGCTAAGATATCTAGACTATCAGATAGTTGGAGGATGGAGAGATATTTATAATTGTTTTTCAAGCTTTTCCTCTCCTTATAAAAAAAGGGAAGAAACTGTTAGAAAGGTTCCCAAATTCTACATCCAAGAGGCCCAAATTATTTTTTGCAAGTTCTTAGCTCTATTTGCAGTGAAAGTGGTTCCACTTTTGTTCAATTTTCTTGTTCATGAGGTGCTTGGGCTTATACTAATTTTAACTTTGATGGAATGGTGATTTGGACTCCATCTTCAAAGATTAATGAAACAGTTTTGTTGATTCCATTTGGAAAAATGCATAGTATGTTTTCCCCTTTGTATATCATTTCATGTATGTCTTTCCTCCTTTGAAATTTTGTAATGAAGTTGTTGGTTTCACTCTCACTTATGGTTGTATGTATGATGCTAAGTAGTAAAAAGTAATTATGTTAATAACAAATTTACTTGTGTTATTTTATAGCCTGCAATACCTATGTAAACAATGATTTACTTATGCTAATTGGTGGTAGGATGTATCCATGAGGCATAGAGATTGAGACCTTAACTCGCACTCCACGTTTTCTGCATTTTCACCTCGTGACTCTTCCATATTTCTATTGGATATTGTTTCTTAGGATTTTGTGTTATGTTCATCCCTATGAATCGATTCCCCTACTTTCCTTCCTCTTGTTCATTTATACTACAACATCAATATTAAGTTGCATATTGTTATGTGTCGGCCACTAGGATTAAGGCATTCCTCTTTGAGATAAGTCATATCTACCCAAGTACTTAGATCTATGTGTCTGCTTGATTATACCTTGGTGAAGGACCATTTAACCAATCTTTGAATTATCTTATTTCAATTTATGTGAAATATGGAGTGGAGTAGAAAGCCCTCATATAATCTTCAAAATCACTTCTCTTGGATGCCCTAGGCATTGACCCTTTCCTTCAACCTAGAGGTTGTCCCTAGGAGGCTTCTACATCTTCTGAAGCAATTTTGTGATAGGAGATTGAAAAATATACAACATCTTCTCGCATCATTGTCGGGGACGAATTTGAAAAAAAATTCCTGGATAATGATTATTTTTCATTCCTTTTAATATGTTAAAAAAGGAAGTGTGGGGTTGGATCTCTCTCACCTTGGCAAATCCACATAAAGAAAATTTGTATTGATTCCACTGGGGATCCCTTATTTATTCACACCGGCTTTCAAGAGGCCTCATACCCACTCTAATACAAGCCAACAGAAGACCCCTCCTATGTTTGACCCAGAAAGAATAATATCAAGCAGGGTCTAGAAGGAGAAAACACCAGTCACTCCAAGAGTTGGGATATTTTTTTCAGAGATATCATCAACCATCTTGAACCCTCTTCCAAAGTCCTAAAATATACAAAAGGGTAGTATTCATTGTTTTTCATGTTTTTCTCAAGAGATCAAAATGAAGGAGCTCATCCTAGTCCACCCTCATCCCCCTCTCTCATTTTCCATAACTTGAAGAGGTTAAATATATACTTGAAGATAGCCCAACACCCAGTGTTAATAGATTTCCAACTCAACCTCAAACAACCACAGTTCAAACAATTCTTTAGGAAAGGCCTGTGATAAATCTCTTACCACCTCCTCCTTTGCAAAATATGGATGTCCCCAGTTTTCTTATTAATAGGTATGATCCGCTCAATTTACCTCAACCTATGAATTCCATGCCTCAAGATTATCTCAAAAATATGCCAATGTTGACTAGAGAGGATGAAATCTCTACCCAAAAACATATAGACACTTTATGCCCCTTTGCAGAAAATCAAAATATGGAGCACCTAGATGTGATTTTGAGACTCTTTGTCTAATAACTAGATGGGGAGGCTAGAAAGTTGTTCAAGTCCTTACCCAATGCTTCAATTACTACATGGGAGGAAATGTATAATGTATTCATGCATAAATGGGGTGAGAGAAGAGACTATGGATACATCCTCACATAGTTTAATGCAA
This sequence comes from Pinus taeda, assembly GCA_000404065.3. Lineage (NCBI taxonomy): Eukaryota > Viridiplantae > Streptophyta > Pinopsida > Pinales > Pinaceae > Pinus > Pinus taeda. The sequence goes on along the minus strand of APFE030797327.1, from coordinate 11,202 downwards.
TGAATAAGACACACACTGAGTATGTTTCTGAATTCATCAAAAGGTTTAACAAAATATATAATAGTTTTCCTACTGAAATAAAACCCCCACAAGTTGTTGCTAAGGTGGTTTTTGTTGGGGATTTTGAGTCTGAATTTGATTCTACTCTCAGAGAGATAAAATCCCACACCCTTGAACTAATTCATACTTATTCACTTGAAGTGGAAGCTAACTTCACCTCGACTGGTAAATCAAGAGGAAAACCTGACTATGTTGATAGGAGGAGAGGAAAAGACAAATTTATCTCTTTAGGTCAAGGGAGGGAAAATCAAGAGTAGAAGTTGGAAGAAATGAACAAATTGATTAAGAGCTTGTCTAACAAGCTTGTAAATATAGAGCTAGAAAATAAAAATGCACCCAGATAAACCCTCCCAGCCCTAAATAAAAATTTTAATCCTTAATATAGGAGACCTCCATTGCAACTTTTGCAGAGAGAAAGAAAGGAACAGAAATACCACATTCAACCTCCCTTATACTTGGAGGAAGGTCCAGAGGAGCTAACTGAAGAACCTATGGAAGCTCAGGATAACCACTTTTCCTCTCTTTCTGGAGAGGAGTACGAGGTTGAAGCACTTGAGGAAGAAGGAGATGAATTGAATGCCCCTTTGGATGATGGAGATATATATGACCATTGCAGACGGTTTGCAAACTTCATGCAAGCTCAGCTTCATAAGAAATAGGACCTTAGGTATTTCAGAAAGAGATCTAGAGGGCAAGACCAAGGGGAAGAGCCTTCTACCTCCAATCCTGCCAAACCACCAAAAAAAGGGAATAAGCCTCTAGATTAGCCTTCACCTAAGAAGAAAGAGTCCTCCACCCCTCCCCCTCATAAGCCTAAAGTTTCAAAATCAAAGCAATTCCTTCCATATCCCAACCAATCTATAATCAAGTAAAAGAGCTTGTTGATATTGTCTTTTCTGAAAAGAAATCCTCTATGTTCGATCTGCAAAATGAATTAGAAAAAGTTAAAATTGTTGTCACCTTATCTGAGTTCTTGAGACAGCCAAGCTACAAAGCACAAGTGTCTCAGTTTATTGACCCACCTGCCACGGCCCTTATGCAAGACAGCCTAAATCTACAAGAAGAAAGGCCCATGGTCATTTTTGGTCCCCATGTTGAAGAGCAAGGCTCTTCTACAACCCCTTTGTATGTGACTTTGGTAATTATGAGCTATTGTTCCACAATTGCATGCTTGATTCAAGGGCCTCCCATAATTTGATGTTGGTGTTAGTAATGAATCATTTGGGGCTGCAAATAACACGACCATATAAGGATATTTACTCATTTGACTCCAAAAGAGTGAAATTCTTGGCACTGATCAAAGATTTGGTAGTGAATTTGGCACAAATTCATGTGAAGAGTGTAGTGCTAGATATTGTGGTTGTAGACATCCCTGTAAGGTTTGGGATGCTCTTATCTAGATCATGGGGGTCTAAGATTGGGGAATCCATTAAATTGGATTTGACTTATGCCACTATCCCTGTTTTTGGTGGACAAGAACATAGGTTGCACAAAGAATCAAGATTTATGAAGACTGTCACAAAAAATGCACCCATGTATGGGAAAGAGACGGACCTCTCTTGCCTCTTACTAGAAGAGGATGACTTGATCTTAGAAGAGACATAGGTTGAATGTTTTGCACAACCAAGTGAAGAACCCCTGAAATGTGATAAAGTTTGGAAATTATATTTTGATGGGGCTTGTTCTAGGGAAGGTTGTGGGGCAAGAGTATTCTTGATGTCTCCAGAAGGCAGCCTAATCCCTCTTTCTTTCAAATTGGATTATGAAGGAACAAATAATGTTGTTTAATATGAAGCTCTGTTGTTGGGACTATAGGCAACCATAAATCTGAATATTGGGTGCCTAAATGTATTTGGGGACTCAGAGTTGGTGATTAGGCAGATCAAGAATCAATGCCAGGATAAACCTCCATGATTGAGGACTTACCGGAATGAGTTATGGGATCTAATTGATAATTTTTTCTTCACTTTTAATATTCAATTTATGCCCCGAGAGGGAAATAGGATGGATAACTCCTTAGTTGTATCTGCAAGTAGCTTCAAGCCTCCCAAAAATTTATTGTTGAGGTATGAAGTTGAATTTTGGTACAAACCTTCAGTACTAGACAACATCAAACATTAGCAAGTGTTTGAGGATGAAGAACATATCAAACTCTTCATGGAGGTGGTAGGAGAGTTCTCCAATTCAGTGATTGACCAAGAGGATGAGGTGTTGATAGAGGAATAACAGAAAAATTGGGAAGAAATTATTGTTGGGCACAAAATCCTACAGTTGAAAGGCAACACTTTTTGAGCCCTGAAACTACATCTCTCCTACACACTTTCCTACACTTTTTCCCCTCACCAGTACCTCATAAGGTATCACAGATCATTACATATTGATTCTAAAAGAGCATTTAAGTGGTTTTCTAACTATGTTTTTGTGTTTGCTATTTGACTTAGATTTTTCTCATTAGCTACGGCATGCAGCCACTTTCCACAGCTGATTCGACTTTCCGCAGCTCTTTTTGTTGATCTCTAGGTTACAGGTGTCATCAAGAAAAATGAGGCACGTGGGCAAGTCAGGAATGATCTGGACATGGATCAAGTCCTATTGGTTCAGCCAAATTCACAGAGGAAGCCCTTGGTCAAACGGTGGTCAAACGAAGAGTTCTACGGCAAACAGGTCTCTGTTTTCAAACACGTGAAGGGTCTAAGACCGTTCCTAGATCCATGGGTTCATTTTGACAGCTGTAGACTACCTCCATGACGCAAATCCAGCAGCCACCTTTTGATAGATTGAATGATCTTGGCAACCATCATGCTATGCTCACAGATGTTGTCTTTTTATGTGTCCTTTGTTGAAAGTGTTTCATAAGAAAATAGTTATAAAATTTCCCTTATAAATAACGTGTTTTCACATGCATAGAGCTAGTTAGTTTTTGATGTCGTTTTGTTGTTAGTCATTGTACTGTGCCGTGAACTAGTCCTATTGTTGTAACGAGAGGAGTATTCCTTTGTTTTGCAATTTAACAAGACTCTGTTTTATATGACTGTGTGAGCGTAATTCCAGACTGATAGCGTGTTGACCAAGGCCATGCAAAGGGCCCTTGCTGGCTAAGGTTGTGTTTTCTTTATTTCTGTAAAGTTTCTATGTGTTGTTTCCTTATTTCCATTGCACATATTTCATAGTTTGTTCACCTGTGTATATTTCACAAGTTAGTTATGATGTTAACATTTCATTCTTGTACATGATTTTTCAAGCTTTGTATATTTTTGCTAACACTGATCAATGTGTGTTTCAGGATAGGCTAGGCTGGGCATTTTCATACAATTTTTACAATAACTAGTGGCATGAGATTAGCCTCTCTGCTGACTTTGTTTTTCTTAGCTTTTCAATTTCAGTTATGCTTTGATTTTAGTCTTATTAATTTGCTTTGTTAGTTAGTTTAGATATCAAATTCTTCATGTCATTGACATTATCTCCAGAGCCATAGCTTAACCTCGAAAAGACTACTTGGCGAGCTATCGGACTATGAATGATGTGATTTGATTTTAGTTTTATTTTTATGCAATTAGATATCAATTCCTCAAATTATTTACGTCATCTCCAGAGCCATAGCTTAACCCCAAAAAGACTACTTGGTGAGTTATCGGACTATGAATGATGTGATTTGATTTTAGTTTTATTTTTCTGCAATTAGATATCAATTCCTCATGTTATTGACATTATCTCCAGAGCCATAGCTTAACCCCGAAAAGACTACTTGGTGAGCTATCGAACTATAAATGAAGTGAATTGATTTTACTTTTATTAGTCTGCAGTTTTTGCTTTATTTGAGTGCAGTAGCTTAACTTATTTTTTTGTATTTAGTTAAGCAGCCGAGATAGTGATTTCATGATCAATAGTTCATTATTTGTTTGATTTGAATAGCAGCACATTTCCATTCTTGTTTAAGTACTAATTTCATTACTAGTATGTTTTAAGACCTTCTGAAGTGTTAAGTTCTGGAAATCATTATAGAGGACATAATTGCCTTAAAATCTATATCCATACTTGCCTTCTAGAGTATTCTTAAAACTCAGGGATAGGATTTCCATTCATATTAGGAGATAAACGAAGATAAAACCCCCAAAACAAAATAAAAATTTGAAAACAATAAAAAGTAAGAAAGAGGTTGTTTTGCACATATAGTGCGCCACACTTCATCAGTTTATGACTCCCTGATTGATAATTAATGTAGCAATTTAGGACATACTAAATTGACTAAACAACACTATCCCAAGGGACTAGTCCCACTAGGAAGTCTTTTCAATCTGAATGATGTGGCGGCCAAGTCAAATAAGAAAGAATTAGATGAGCAAGTGCAAGATCACAACATTAGCACAGACCAAGCCTCAAGGGCGATAAATATGGGAAAAGAAATCTTTGGTGCGTACAAGAAGAAATACCTTGACCTATTTAAGAATTACATTGATATATTTTCTTGGTTTTATGAGGATTTGAAAACTTTTGATACCACCATCATCCAACACAAGATACCTTTAAAGGGAGGGGTGAAGTCTTACAAACAAAAGCTAAGACAAATTAATCCTTTAATACTTCAATCTATTGAAAAAGAGTTGAGGAAGTTATTAGAAGCTAAAAGCATTGTACCTTTGAGGTACTCAGATTGGATTGCCAACTTGGTCCCAATCAAAAAGAAGAATGGGGAAATAAGGTTGTGTATTGATTTAAGGAACCCAAAATAGGCCTCTTTGAAAGATAACTACCCCCTACCCAAGATGGACCACATTTTACATAAGGTGGTAGGGTAAAAAAGGATGTCTATGATGGATGGCTTCTTTGGGTACAACCAAGTTTTTTTTACACCCAGAAGATCATAACAAGATTGCCTTTACCATACCCTGTGGGACGTTAATGTATGCAAGAATGCCCTTTGGTTTTATTAATGTTCGAGCCACGTTTCATAGGGCCATGGAAATTGCTTTTGTGGGAGAATAAGATAACTTTGTGGTTATATATTTAGATGATATCATTGTTTTTTTGTTGAGTATGGAGCGTGATTTTTTAGAGGTCTTTGTTTTAGTCGGATGTATACACCAGCAAGTTTGTACACCCCTCCACGCGAAGGGGTGTGGGGGGGAATTTTCCCCCCCGTGAGCGTTTGGAGGGGGCGATTCCCCCTAGTTGGGGGGTTTAGGGTCCAATGATCCCTCGGTGGGGGTTCGGGGGCAGCGCCCCCGAAGCTATAAATAGATGTAAAATTTCCTTGTAAAAGTATAGTAATTTCTAGTCAATCTAGGTCGTTCATTAGGCGGATGATTTGATGGTAGAACTTATGTTTAGTTTAGGGTTTTTTGCCCTAGAAGGCAACCCCTCTCTTTGTATGAGGGCATTGTATTGATTCTATGTAATATATGTGTATTCTCTGAGTGAGAACCAAAGAGGTGAGACTGTGAGAGAAAACAGAGGATATTAGAGCGGATCTGTTGTAGGTTTTGTCTCTTTATTTTTCTAAATAATAGAAATGAAGGAATGGTTGTTTGGGGTGGATGTAGCTCAAACTAGGTGAACCACGTATATCTGTCTCTCTCTTGTTTTATGCGTTTTCTGTTTTTATATTTCTGCAATATTATATGTGTTCCATTGCTCCGTAATATTTAATTTTCTAACAACCGGTATTAGATCCGAAGGTATATTTGGCTTATAAACTCGCAGGAAAGAAGGGTTCCTCAGTCGAGTGGGAGCAATCGCCGAAGATGGTAAGTTTAGGGTCGAGAAATTTAACGGCCAAAACTTCTCACTGTGGAAAATGCAGATGGAAGATTATCTGTATCAGAAATATTTGTACCTACCATTGGGCGGAAAAACAAAGATGTTGATGGGTATGACAGATGAAGAATGGAACCTTCTTGATAGAAAGGCACTCGGAACAGTACAGTTGTGCCTCATAGCATCGGTCACCTTCAACATTTTGAAGGAAACAACTACAGAGGGTTTGATTAAGGCGTTAGAGAAACTAAATGAAAAACCATCGACCTCAAACAAGGTATTTCTTATGAAACGTTTATTTAATATGAAGATGTCGGAAGGTGGATCTGTTGTAGACCATTTAAATGATTTTAATACTGTTACAAGTCAGTTATGTTTTGTAGGGGTAAAATTTGATTATGAAGTTAGAGCTCTATTATTCTTGTGCTCATTGCCAGAGAGTTGGAATGGTTTAGTAATGGCCATTAGTTACTATGTTTCTAGATCTAGTACTTTAAAGTTTGATGATGTTGTCGGTGCTATCCTTAGCGAGGAAATGTGATGGAAAAGATCCGGTCAGACATCAGGTAATGCTTTGAGTGCAGATTCTAGGGGAAGAAAAATGAAAAGAGGAAAGAGCTCAAGATATCGCAGTAAATCAAGGAAAGGCAGATCCAAGTCCAGATCGGGGATAGTGTTCTGGAAATGCAGAAAGAAAGGACACCTAAAGAAAGACTGTAGATCTCAGAAGGGAAAAGAAGGAGATGCACAACAAGAAAACAATCATGAAGCAAATGTGACAGGTCAGGTGTTACAAGATGCTTTGATTCTTTCTTTCGAAAATATTACTGATTCATGGGTGATAGATTCAGGGGCCTCATTCCATGCCACACCTGATAAGAAATACTTTCATGACTATGTTCAAGGAGATTCTGGACAAGTCTATTTGGGTGATGATAAACCCTGTAAAATTGTTGGAATGGGTAAGGTTCTTGTAAAACGGTAGAATGGAAACCAATGGCTACTAAAGGAGGTAAGGCATGTTCCAGATCTAAAGAAAAATATGATTTCAACAGGGCAGTTAAGCGATGAAGGTTGTGTGACAACTTTCACAGATAAAGCTTGAAAAGTCACCAAAGGAGCCCTGGTAATAGCAAAAGGCGAAAAGGTTGGTACATTGTATTTATGCAATGGTATTTCTAACTTTGTTAATGCTTTACCTTCCAAAGGAGCAGATGTAGCATTATGGCATCATAGGCTCAGACACTTGAGTAAAAAGGGGATGAAGATTCTTCACTCAAGGAATTTGTTGCCGAGTTTGAAGAATGTTGATTTGGACTTCTAAGAGAATTACATTTATGGAAAACAGAAGAGAGTCATATTTCTCAGAGTTGGGACAGAAAAGAAGAGCGAAAAATTAGAGCTTGTGCATACAGATGTATGGGGACCTGCTCAGGTATCATCTCTCAATGGATCTTGTTATTATGTTACTTTTATTGATGACGCAACTAGAAAAACTTCGATTTATTGTATTAAGAATAAATCTGATGTATTTGATACTTTCAAGAAATGGAAAGCTTTGGTTGACATTGAGACAGGAAAGAAATTGAAGTGTCTCGGATCAGACAATGGAGGAGAATATTGCAGCAAAGAGTTTGATAGGTACTGTTCGGAGCATGGAATTCGCAGAGAGAAGACAGTTCTAAGAACACCACAATAAAATGGTGTGTCAGAAAGGATGAATAGAGCAATCATGGAGCGTGCAAGGTGCATGAGATTACATGCAGGAATGCCTTTACAGTTTTGGGAAGATGCTGTAGATATTGTTGTTTATCTAATAAACAGAGGGCCTTCAAGTTCCTTGGATGGTGGTGTTCCAGAGGAAGCATGGATAGGTAAAAAAGTAAACTACTCTTTTTTAAAGCCTTTTGGTTGTGAGGCCTTTGTCCATATTGATAAAGAAAATAGACAAAGCTTGAGGCAAAGTCAAAGAAATGTACCTTTATTGGATATGGTGTTAATGATTTTGGTTATCGCTTATATGATTATGAAAATCACAAAATCATTAGGAGTAGAGATGTAATATTCAATGAAAAGGTCTTGTATAAGAATCAGTGGCAGGAAAAGAAACAGGAAAAAGAAAACAAGGAATACACAGTTCTTGATGAAATCACTGAAAACGTAAAGGTGCCTGAAAATAATAATAATCAACAACCACCACAGTAACAACAGGCACCCCAAGCACCTGAAAGTGGTGTTAGAAGATCTACCAGGATAAGTAGACCCCCTGAACGATACTCTCCTTCATTATATTATTTATTGTTGACTGATTCCGGTGAACTCGAATGTTATGAAGAAGCAATGCAGGTTGAAAGCAGGAAGAAGTGGGAGGTAGCCATGGAAGAAGAGATGGACTCCTTAATGCATAACCAGACTTGGGATTTAGTCAGGTTGCCTGCAGGAAAAACTACATTGAAGAATAAATGGGTTTACAGGTTGAAGGAAGAAGATGGAGGAAAACAGAGGTACAAAGCTAGACTTGTGGTGAAGGGGTTTGCACAGAAGAAAGGTATTGATTTTGATGAAATATTTTTTCCTGTTGTTAAAATGACTTCAATCAGAACTATTTTAAGTCTTGTAGCTGCTGAAGATTTGCATCTTGAGCAGTTAGATGTAAAGATAGCCTTTCTCCATGGGGATTTGGAGGAAGAGATATATATGCAGCAACCACAAGGATATGAAGTGAAAGGGAAGGAGAAACTTGTGTGCAGTTTGAAGAAGAGCTTGTATGGCTTAAAACAGGCTCCAAGGCAGTGGTATCTAAAATTTGACAAGTTTATGTCTGAACAAGGTTATACTAGATGTCACTCTGATCATTGTGTTTATCTGAAAAAGCAAAATGATGGCAGCTATATTTTATTTTTATTGTATGTAGATGACATGCTTGTTGCAGGATCTAACATGCAGGAAATAAATGTGCTCAAAAGAAAATTGACAAATTCATTTGCAATGAAGGATTTGGGAGCTGCAAAACAATCCTTGGTATGAGAATAACTAGAGACAGGAAAAATCGTAAATTAACATTGTCTCAGAATGAGTACATACAAAAGGTGTTGAAAAGATTTAACATGCACAATGCAAAACCAGTTAGTACCCCTTTTGCTAGCCATTTCAAACTTAGTAAGGAAATGTGCCCAAAGACCCAAGAAGACGTGGATTATATGTCTAAAGTTCCATATGCATCAGCAGTTGGAAGCTTAATGTATGCAATGGTCTGTACAAGGCCTGATATTGCACATGCAGTGGGAGTTGTAAGCAGGTACATGAACAATCCAGGAAAGGAACACTGGATGGCAGTGAAATGGATTCTCATATATTTGAAAGGTACCACAAATCAAGCATTATGCTTTGGTGGTTCAAACATTTCTCTACAAGGATATGTTGATGCAAATATGGCAGGTAACAGAGATAACAGGAGGAGCACTACAGGATATGTATTTACTGTTGGTGGAATAGTTGTCAGTTGGGTTTCAAAAATCCAAAGTGTTGTTGCACTTTCAACAACAGAAGCAAAGTATGTTGCTGCTACAAAAGCTAGTAAAGAAATGATTTGGTTACAAAGGTTTATGGGTGAATTGGGTAAGGAGCATGATATGGGCACGTTACACAGTGATAGCCAAAGTGTCATTCATCTTGCAAAGAACTCAACATTTCATTCTAGGAATAAACACATATAGTTCAAGTATCATTTCATACGATCAGTGTTGGAAGATGGAGAGTTGAAGCTAGAAAAGATACACACTAGCCAGAATCCTGCAGATATGGTAACAAAAGTTGTAACTAGGGAGAAACTGAGAATATGATCAGTTTCAATTGGTCTTCAAGGATGACGATAAAGATGAAAAACAGCCAGTCCCAAAGAGGAGCCATTATCCAGCAAATGAAGCAGCGGTGGAGTTGATACAATCATTCTCCAAGTGGGAGATTGTTGAATATGGAGCATGATTGTTTAGAGGTCTTTGTTTCAGTCGGATGTATACCCCAGGAAGTTTGTACACCCCTCCACGTGGGGGGGTGCGGGGTGACTTCTCCCCCCCGCAAGGGTTTGGGGGGGTCGATCCCTCCGACTGGGGGGTCCGGGGGCCAGCAGTCCTCCGGAAGAGGTTTGGGGGGCAGCGCCCCCGAAGCTAAAAACAGATGTAAAGTTGCCTTGTAAAAGTATAGTAATTTCTAGTCAATATAGGCCGTTCATTAGGCAGATGATATGACGGTAGAACTTATGTTTAGTTTTGGATTTTTTGCCCTAGAAGGCAACCCCTCTCTTTGTATGATGACATTGTATATGAGACTGTGTAATAGATGTGTATTCTCTAAGTGAGAAATAGAGAGGTGAGACTGTGAGAGAAAATAGAGAATATTACAGCGGATCTGCTGTAGGTTGTGTCTCTTCATTTTGCTTGGATAATAAAAAGGAAGGACTGGTTGTTCGGGGTGGACATAGCCCAAACTGGGTGAACCACGTATATCTATGTCTCTCTTTTTTTATGCGTTTTCTATGTCTATATATTTTCAATATTATATGTGTTCCATTGCTCCGTAATATATAATTTTCTAACAAAAAAAAACAATTCTGAAAGGAGCAACGATTGTAAATTATCTTCACATGGAATTTCAGTTGTTATGGTTAATTAGAACTCCTTTTACTGAGAACCCAACTTATCATAGGATCACCAATTTCAAATTTCCTTACACAAGGTTTAGTAAAAGTCAGAGCCCAGATGTGACAATCTAGAAGAAATGTAGAGAGTGGATGTCTCCCACAGCAACAACAATAGAAGTTGGGCCTTCTACTACACTAGACTCTTGTTGGCTTAGTGCGACCTAACCCAGGTTCAGAGGTGATTTAGCCAAGCAAATCCTGATACTACTAGCCCTTTCGGCAATAGTGCGCAGAACGCGGACTCAGGTCTCACCTGAAGTAGTATGGGATGGTGTTAGAACCAGGTTTCCGCACCATAGGGATGTCTGATGGGCTTTTGGAGGTCCGTGATCTAATCTGTCGCTACGCAAACTTGCGATCCCTTCGTGATCTATGGTGCGGCCTCCACGCAACCCTACTCGGGGTGCGACCCGTATAATACCCAAGATCCTTGTTAATTAACCGATTACTTAGATTGTGTGTGTAAGATTTATGGTTATTACAACATATTCATCAATCATAATAGCGTGTGCAATACATAAACGAATACAACCATAAAGAAGATAATGCACAGCAAATACATAGGAATATGAATCAACTTCTCTTTTATTAATATTCAATCTTTCTTACTCGACACCGCCCTGCACACTCAACTGCAGGGGTCCGCACACAACTGTGGACTCTACTAGGCCTCTATGCACTTAACTGCA
>APFE030797323.1:0-15312 GCA_000404065.3 Pinus taeda | reverse complement strand
TCTTTCCTTCTGCATTTGTCTTCTTCTTGAACACCCATTTGCTACCAATGGGTTTCCTTCCAACTGGCAACTCCACCAGATCCCAAGCCTCATTTTTGTGCACAGATGCCATTTCATCAACCATGGCCTCTTTCTAGAGTTTTCCATCCTCTGAATCTACTGATTCCTTCACAGTTCTAGGATCATCATTAGTAACAGATAAAGCAAATTTTGAGTAGAAAGTAGATGGACTATAGCTTTCCAGTTGCCTTCTTTCTCGAATTGATCTTCTCACACCCGGATTTTGTGGCTCTTCATCTTCTGATTCCTCCTCTGCTGTAGAGTCTGATTCTTCCTCCTTTAGCTCAAACTTTATCTTCTCAGGTTCCTTTGGTTGGACTTCATGTTTAATAACATCTTTCACCTCTCTGAACACCTCATCTCAACTGTACACAACCTTCCTTGTTACTAGGTTCCAAAGATTATAACCCTTTAAACCATCCTTATGCCCAATAAATATGCACTTTTCAGATTTACTATCCAACTTGGTTCTTTTCTCCTTTGGAACATGTACATATGCATCACATCCAAATAGCCTCAAATGTGAAAGAAAAGGTTTCTTACCAGTCCATAGCTCTTATGGAGTCTTATCTTCCAATGCTGATGAAGGTGATCTGTTGATTAGCTAACATGTAGTCTCCATTGCCTTTGCCGAGAATTCCTTTCCTAACCCAACACCACTGAGCATGCTTCTTGCCCTTTCCATAACCGTCTTGTTCATTCTTTCTGCAACTCCATTTTGCTGAGGTGTATATGGATTAGTCTTCTACTGTGCTATACCACACTTCTTATTGAATTCCTTAAATTCCTTACTGAGAAACTCTCCACCGTTATCTGTCCTCAACACCTTTATCTTCTTATCTGTCTTGTTTTCCACCACAGCCTTAAATTTTTTAAACTTGTCAAAGACTTCAAATTTCTTCTTAAGGAAATATATCCATGTATTCCTTGATAATTCATCTATAAATGATACATGGTACACATACTTACCCAGTGATGGAACCTTCACAGGTCCAAACACATCACTGTGCACAAGCTCTAATATATGTTTCACCCTCTTACCACTCGAGGGGAAACTCACCCGATTTTGCTTCCCATATACAGAATTTTCACAGAAATCAAAATCGAGAGAGCTATTATTCATACCTTCTACCATACCTTTACCATGAAGTATTTGACGGTCCTTCTCTCCAATATGTCCAAGCCTTTGATGCCATAGAATGGTCTTCTCTCCAGAGACCACTAGATTTTCTACTCCACTTTTAGGAACCACAAAACTGTTACACCCCTCAACAACATTGCTACCTTGCAGCTTGTACAAAGTTCTATTTTGAACTCCCCACATCAATATCAACGCCCCCCAAACGATCTTGCAGGTATCGTTCTAGAAAATTATTTTTACACCTACATCATCTAGCTTGCTTACAAAAATCAAATTTCTGGCTAATGCAGGAATACGCAGAACACCCGGAAGTGTTCTAACCCTTCCACCTTGCAACTTCAACTTTACTTTTCCATGACCAATGATTCTAGCCTTCTTTTCATCCCCCAAGAAGACATCACCACCATCATATTTCTCATACTCGCAGAACCACTCTCTATGGGGAGTGAAGTGAAGGATGCACCTGTGTCAATCAACCATGCCTCATGATCTACATGTGTACTTGAAGAAGCCAAGTACACATCCCCACCTTCATTTGAGGTGGTTTTCGCCTCTACAGAAGAAGCATCATCAGATCCATTTCCTTTATTAGGAGCTTTAGATTTACAATCCCCTTTGCAGTGCCCTTCCTTTCCACATTTCCAACACACCACCTTTACAAGTTTTCCTTGAGATTTAGATCTCCCTCTAGATTTAGATCTCCCACTCGATGACTTATTTCTGTTTCTATTATGGGGCCATCCTCGCACAGACAAGGCATCACCATTCTATCTCTCCATATTTTTCCATCTCATCTCCTCCCTCAGTAAGGATGAGACTATTTCATCAAACTACAAGGCAGTTGCATTGCTACCTATTGCAATAACTACACTATCCCATGAATTTGGTAGAGAACACAATAAACTAATGCATTTATCTTCATCTGAAATTTTAATATCAACAGATAATAATTGACTTACCACAGTATTAAATTCATTCAGATGTTCTGTCATCGAGTCTCCATCTTTCATCCTCAGGTTATATAAATTTTTCCGTAGGAACAGTTTATTCACCAGAGACTTAGATTGGTACAAAGTCCCTAACCTGTCCTACAAAGCTTTTGCCATAGCTTCCCCTGATACATTCAGCAATACTGAATCTGTGACACACAATCATATTGTGCTCTTAGCCTTCCAATTCAACTTCTTCCATTCTTCATCAAACACTCCCATTGGTTTAGTACTCGAATCTACCACGATCCACTAATCTTTATCCACCAATAGATCCTCCATCTTGAGTTTCCATAACTCAAAACCCTGACCATTAAATTTCTCGATCTCTATCTTTCCACTGCTCGCCATCTTCCTTCACCATCAGAATCAATCCCGCATATCTCCCATTGAACAGGGTCTACCATAGGCCCGAGCGAAATCCCTAAAAAAAAGGCATCTCCTTGAAGCCAAAATAGCTCTAATACCAAATGTAGGCTTTAACCTCATACATAAATTACTTGCATGTGAATTCTAAAACACAAAGAAAACAATGCGAGAGCATAACACGTAAAACACATATACAGAGAGATTTTCCTTTGGATCCCAAAACCGGGACTATTAGCTTGATTTTTCATTATCTTCCTTTCAATTTTACAATGCATATTTATACATTCCGAAGCATCCAATACCATGGACCGAAAACCATCGCGTCCAAAACCATGGACCAAAAACCATCACGCCGAAAACCATGTGTGAAAAATCATGCACAAAACCATAGGTAGGTTTGCCCAACCTAATATAGGGTCCAAAAATAAAATTTTCCAAGGCTCTGCCATGGACCCCATAGAGGGGGGGTTACTTGCACCCCTTAAATCCCCTGTGACCCCACCGCTACACAATCAGAGTAATGAATGGGGGGCTCCACCCCCCCTCTAACCCCCCAATTAACTACATGGGCTAGTCGTGAAAGAATGTAACACAACCCAACAATAGGAGGTAGAGAAAACAAAGAGGATTTGTGCACTATAGTAGCCCACAGGCCATAAACATTACTTATTTGTACTTGCAGCCATATTTCCATACAGAGAAAGCAAGAGAAGTGACCTCACCTTCTAGTTGGGTTTTCTCCCGAAAGGTTTTCGAGAGAGCATACCTTTTGTCTTTTGTGTGTGTGTGCTTATCTTTTCGTTCTCTACTTTTCTACAAAATTTTCATTCGCATGCATGCACTAATTTCATTTAAATCCACAAATATTAAAGTTTAATAAACTATAATAGTGTATATTTTTAGATTTTTAATATAATATTATTATATATGTTGTGATGAAATGTCGAGTGGAATAACCACAAAAGTTTACGGATCACACTATATCGTATGTAATTTGTATTATGTAATAAATTATATGTAATGAATGGAGTAGTCTACCTAGGCAGAGGAATTTCCCAGGAATGTCTTTCGGCCTGAAAAACTTCTGACTTTGGCCATTGCCAAATGCAATGTCAAAATTATGTGTTAGCTGTGGTGGTTGGGGTCCATATGGCAGGATCAAGGATTCATGTTAGATTCAATGTGATGTTAGTCACCATCAACTGGCTCCTCATTATTGGAGTGGGGGATGGGTGGGTGAAACCAAAAACCATTCTCACCTATGATTCAAAATGAATTCTCCATACTCCATTTGAATTTGCAAAAACCATTTATGCCCATGTTTTTAAACGAATTCTCCATTCTCCATTCAAATTTGCACGTTGAACTCACTGAATAGAATTTTGACATTAAGATTTCTAGTGGCCCAAAACGATTCTCCATTCTCTCTACTTACTGAAATCCTAGATGGCGAAGCACCTTTGTGGGCCGTCAGCCTATATTAAACAAGTAAATTGTCTTTTCCCCTCTCAACCCATACTAACATTGTATTACCCTTTTCTCTTTTGTGCAAAAATTTCACTTCCTTCTCTCTTTGTTTTTTCTTGTGCTTATATTTGAGGTTATGTTTTAATTTGATTTTGGTTTGTTTTTTCTGGTTTTCTACAATCCTATAAGGTTGGCCAAGAATTATTTCCTTGAATGGTGCGCAGTACTTTGATGCATCTTCTTCCTTATATGGAGAACGAATCAACTCGTGTAGAATCTTACCGAATCCGACTAGAAATCACAAGGGATACCTCTGGTGCTTACAATATTGTTGCTACTTTGATTTTCCTTTACTTTTACACAGAATCGCCATGCCTATCCCAGACATTTGAATCCATGTAAGAAATAGGGAAATATGGTGAAGGGATTTAACACTAACTCTAAATAGCCCAACGTTATGAGGGATCATTCAATGCAATCGAAGAATGAAAATAAAATCCCAAAAAGAGTTATGGAGCACCACCTGCTAATCCATCTAAAATCCCAAGCCATTCACTGTCGGCTAAATATCCCAACTCCTACTTATCTCTCTACACCAAAAGAACTAGGTTTATCTTCCCTTTTGTTTTTTCTTTAATTTATTTTAACACTGACTCTAGTGGTTTATTTTGTTTTGAAAATTTTTGATTATCCTTTAATTGTTTCGAGTGAAAACAACAAAGTTAATCATCTATTGGTTACAATAAATGTATTGGGCAGCGCTGGTCCATTAAAACTTTTGGCAAGAAAAGATGAGACTGTGCATAAAATAATTCACATTGCTCTGAAATTGTATGCCCGAGAAGGTCGCGTGTCAGTTCTAGGTTACAATGCTAAAAAATTCGAGCTCTATTGTGGTTACAGTAGAAAGGAAGGTAGGGTTATACAATATTTTCATTTGTAACCATCTACACATGTTTTCTTCAATTTAGATCATTATTATTCTCTCTGTATTATATATCTTTATATACTTCTTTATCTTCATACATGTTAAAGAATTTATATATAAGAGATTAATCATGCAAAAAAGGGTTTTTCTTCAATCAGAAGATAATAAGTACATCCCAAAGAAAACTATCCCGAGGAAAGATTACTTAAAGTTGAAAATTAGAATCTTATTCTTGTATTGAATTTATCATTTATTATGAATTTGTATGTGATTAATTTGTGATTAATTTGATATATAAGTGCCTTGTCATTATTGTTATTTGTAGCCATGAAACCCTCTCAAGATTTTGGAGTTTTAGGAACAAGGAATTTACTGTCGAGAAAAAAACATGGTAGTAAATTTGAAGAAGAGGAGAAAGTTATGAATAATCCTCCTGCTCAGCAACAACATCGTTTGAAGGGAAACCTTTGGAAAAGTTGGTGGAACAATTTTGGTATTTCTTCTCATTGAATGAACCTTTATACCAATAGTGTTTTGTCTCATGCAACGAGGCTAGTTATAATTTTCATGCCTATCGTCTCTACTTTATAGAGCCATGTTGCAAATTTATTGGCCTATTCATTGTTGAAGAACATTTGAGCATGTTATTACATGGAAGAGATTAATGTGAATTGTGGAATGTGTTTGAATATCAAATTAACCATTTATTTTTACAATATTCATGAATCTAAATGTAAGTTTTTGGATTTAAAGTCATCTCAATACACGTTTTTATATTTAGAATTCATTAATAGTTGTTCTGCGAATTCATGCATGTTATGGTTTAGATTTTCTTAATCAGTCTCTTTTCATTGACTAGAATGAAGTAAATATTGATGATGTTAACTTGACTTTCTTACCTCTTCCATTGTGAAATTTTTATAGGCTTACACTCTTTTTTATTCACTGGTTTTAATTTTTATTTTTGATTAATTGAATTAACTTTCTTTTTTTTAATCAAAATTTTCATTGTTTTATATTTTTATTAGTTAAATTAATATTTTATATAACTATTCGATATGGTTTTATAAGATATTTAACACCTAATATAGGTAAGATACATTTGTAATCTTTTAAGTTTTAAATTAAAAGCTAGTTCTTACTATATATGATTATTGTATATCAAACACAATTAACACCGAATATAGGTGGGATGCATTTGTAATCTTTTAAGTTTTAAATGAATAACTAGTTCTTACTATGTATGATTATTGTATATCAAACATAATTAAATATATTGTTGTCTTTAAATATGTGATAATGCTATAAACGGAAGAAAGACAAAGGTTTCATTACCTTTGATGATTTCATTATTATTGATTCAAAGTTTTTTGTGCAAATAACAATGCATTACATAAAAGATAACATAAAAGTGGATGAGAAACATTCATCTAGAAAACAACAAATTATGTAGGCAATAAGATTACTATTAGTAGCATGAATACGCACTTCCATGTTTATAATTTAAACTATATTAGAATACATGTTTACATTATGAGATATGGTATTATGCTTACAAGTCAACAATGTATGATTCTATTAGGCTTATTAGCTTCAGCTTATTACATATTAATCGAAATTCAATTCAACACCATATAAACCTAAACAATATGGTTTAGTTTCCATTGAAAATTTTGTTACAAAATTTGTTCCTATTTAATGGGTGATAGATTCTTATAAAATTTCCCTACCAAAGCTATAATTCTCACCAAAAACTCATTAATGATGGCGTTTGAGAACTATGAATGATACTTAAGACCTACTCATCCATACCCTACTTCAATATTTTCAATTATAGAGCGCATTCAACAATAACATTGATTATAATGAAGAATTTATTATATGAATGAGTGATTATCACTTAAATATCACCATAATTTGGGGTGATGTAATATACTCAAATTGAGGGCAAAATAAACCTGAAATTTTATTTGCACAAAAACAAGGAATTACAACTATGAAAATTACTTTCTAAAATGAACATAAATATGAAATTGTCCTCTAAATTTTATATCTAAACCGACCTCCAAGCTTAATGAATGAGTGCATCCCAGAAAAGATGATGTGCTAGGGTCTAAAAACTCGTAGCTCTTCCATCGAAACACACCCTTCTAAGTAGGGGGAGCCCATATGTCTATCTGAAACAAGGGATATTGAACTTTATTAGACCTTCAGCCGAAAAATTACAACAATATAGAATATAAACTCACAACGTATATCTCCTCAACTATTAAGGTGACCTTCTTTTATAAATTATCCATGCAAATCTCTCATCAACTTCCATGAATTTCAGTTAGCTAATGGTGAACTATGATGAGATGTCCATGCACATGGCGAAAGGATGTATACTTGAGTTTAATTGAAGTAGAAGAGGATAGAAGAAGCATGTATTTATTCTAATGGAGATACTCTTATGTCAAGTGGGAGAGAAAAAAACATGTGCCTAGATAACTGGCCCACACACTCGGTTATCTCCCTATGAATACATGTCTTGTGGTTAATTCTAAGGAAAGTGCTAACTCATTCCTAAATTAGTGCATGCATCTCAGTAGTCTTTAGTTAACTCATGAATGTGCTCCAAATAACTCCGAGTCACACTCAGTTTTATCCATGTGCATTAATCCCCATGCATGTAACCAAACCCAATGTGGCTTTGTATCCTTTTCCACTTGGGTAAGCCAAGGAAATGACAATTAATTTGCTATTGGTTTTTCTGGTTACAAGACCTAGGACACTTACAAGAGACTTAGCCCATAAGATTTAGGATGATAAGCTGATCGCAATGGTACCATTCACTTGTCAGCCTCAATTTTCGGGCGGTCCCAAATTTTTTCAAAGTGACGACAAGTGACCAAGATCTGTGTATGATAAAAACCATATTTCAAGTCATGGCCAACAAGAAGATCGAGCGCCTTGAAAAAAGTTGAATTCTTTCCATGCCCTAGCAAAATAAATGTAACAATTCATGGAATAATTCAAAATGAGCACGTCGGGGTTTCATCCGAAGGCACATGGTATTAGTGAAGACCTTGAAGGAGAATCTAGCCATCATATTCACTTCCATGGAAATTTTTAGCGCTCAAATCCGCCTTAGGCTGAAATAAGGCAAGACTCAAGGCCACATCAAACCACGCTCAGCCTCGTAGCTAGCCCTAAGAGGACAGGAGAGGGCTCTCTCCCGGTCAAACTCAGCAAAAGGTAATCAAGAAGGCTCGAGATGACCGAATTGATAACTGATTTTAGGCTAGGAATTAAGTACAAAGAGTTTAGGATTGATTTTTTATGATTTTGTTGAAATCAAGGGAAAGGCAATTTTGGGTGCGGGGATGAGGCACAGTTTTTGCAGAGGTCCACTTGGGGCAAGATAGGCAATGGTTTTGATGCCTTAAAGCAGGTGAGATGGATATATCAGACTGGTGAGAGGCTAAGGAGAGCAAGGGGTCTCAAGGATTCTCCTTAAACTGAAGAAAACATAGAATATTAAACAAATTTAAAGGTGGAGCATAACAATTTCATGGATTCTACCTTAACACTTCATTTGCTTAATAAGAGAAGATTTAAGAGAGATAATGATGCACATACACAACTTACAAGTACTGAAAGAAAAGCACCATCAAGACATAAAGCCACATGGATCCCAGGTAGTGCTACAAAACCCTGGTCTTTCCTTTGCCAAATATGCTGGTACAATATGTACAATATAGTCTCAAAACTATCCCAAGAGTCCAACCTCTGCTACTGAATGAAAAATTACATATATAGACCAAGCCAAACCATTCCCTAACCTAGGGTCGGCTCCTCTTCAGAGCTGTTTTCAAACCAATTCTAAACTGGAGCACTACAAACTAGGCATCAAAACAACTATGCCTCTATAAGCTAGAAACAATCATTCATTAATTTTTTGCCATTTTATGAATGAATCTTCTAGAATAGGTAAAAAGTGTCATGTCAACATGAAATTACATCAATTACATCAAAGAGGATGAAAAATACCACCAAAAAGTCAAAACTAGTCAATGTTGCGTTTTCCTGAGCTGAAGGTGCAAAACTGGCAAATTTTCCCAATGCGTAGCGCACCATTTCTCTACACGTAGCGCGCCTTTCAGGCCACTTTGGAGGCACTTCCTAGCATCCAAATGAGGCACACGTGGGCTTGCTGGAAAGATACGGATGTATACTCTCCAGCCCAAGTAGAATGTCTCAATTTGGTGGCCATTTGCCCCTCCAAAATTGCAATCTCCCAGGACTGCTTCCTGTGTGTCCAAAAAGTGGCAGAAGGTCATTTTTTGCTTGTTTTTTGACCTTTCGGGAGCTCAAATCTCCATGAAACTTCTTGGCAGTGGCTGAGCAAGTGTATTTTGTCATGAAAAATCCAAAAATGAAAACCTTTTTTGAAATGGACCTCCCCAACTTAAACGGTAGCACGCGGCGCGCTACGCGTTGAGCTGAAGATGAAAACTTTGCAAAAAGCCCTGACGCGTAGCGCGCTTGAGCCCTACGCGTAGCGCAACGTTCATATGCTTTTTGGAGGCCTTCTCGATGTCCAAATTGGGTGCAGGATAGCTCGTTGGAAAGGTATTTGAGTCTAATTTCCAAAACAACTAGAATTCTTCAATTTTGAGTTCATTTTCCCTACCAAAAATCAAATCTCCCAAGACTGGTAAAAATGTGCCAAATGAGGCTGCCTCAAGGCAGAGTGTTGTTGCAGTCAACTTTTGAATGCCTTCCTCAACTCCAAATTGAGCTCATGATAGTTCATTGGAAAGATCTTTGTGTATAGTTAACATTTGACTCATCAAAAAAGTCATTTGGCCAACCAAGTTAGGAGAAAAAGTGATTTTCACAAGGTCACTTCAGAGGTGCATTCGATTATCTTGAGGCAACGGTATTTTTGACATTTCTCTAAAACCATGACACCTGTGTAAAAACTGAAGGAGGTGTTTCTTCTTTAGCACGTTTTGGACAAAACCCTCTCTCAGTTTTCGAAAATTAATCTTTGATTGCTCTGAAACATCTTTTGAATAAAACTTATCCCAATGTGTGAAACTAAGAATTTTGTCGAAATGAAGCGAAATGAAGGGGATACGGGGCTTCTAAATTCTTGAGAAAATTTTTGGAAGTAGGGAGGGATGTTAGGAAGCAGGGGAAAGTGTAATCTCGGAGATCGAGTGAGGGGAAGGGGTCCAAAAGGGAAAAACACAGGCCTAGCCTAGAAAATTGCCAAGTTGTGGCAAGAAACTAGTGTTTGTGTAAAAATGAGGAATTTGGGGGATCTCAGAAATGGGAAGTGTTTGATAAGGTACATGAAGGATAGGGGAAGGTGTATGAACATCTGGATACAAGTTTTTCTAATGATTTGACCGTCCAAGAGAAATTGCCTTCAAAACCCTAGGAGATGGAAATGACCTTACCTAGGAGCAACTAAAGCATGAACAAGGTGTGAAATGACCCAATGGAACCTGACATGATGATGACAACCCTCTGAATAATGATACACTCAGTTGAATGATGACATGGACTGCCATTTGGACAACTTTGAAAAGAGTGAAAACAAACCCTAGACCTAAAGCCTAGTGACCAAATTTTGCTTGAAGACTCACTGAAATGACAAAATTTAACCTTGACACTCTGAGACCACTTTGTAAGAGCATATTTGATCACTGGAGGAAGGCTGGAAAGAGTGACACTAAGAGGAATCATCAACATTCCCACCCTCACCCACCTAAGCTGGTATAAATTTGATGGTTCCAATTTGATAGTATGGGTAACACAAATGGAACAATATTTCATTTTGAATGATATCCGAGATGAACAAACTAAAATACATGTGGGAGCCGTTTACTTGGACCGAGAGAGATGGAAATGGTGGCAGTGGCATCGAAAATGATATCTTCGGAACATAACTTGGTAGGTGTTCTCAAAATCTCTTTGTGACCACTTTGATTGAGAATCTAATTTTTTGGGTCATATTACTAAGCTTCGATAGACAGGCACAATAAAAGACTACATTGTAGCCTTTGAGATATTGGCCATCTATACAAAGGGTCTGGGAGATGAATTCTACTTGGAATGTTTTATAAGTGGTCTCAAAGAAGCTATCCAAGCCCATGTCCAGATGCACCACCCACCTACAAGGATGGATGCTTCCACAAAGGCTATCGAAGTGGAACATGCGTTATCAGCCAAGTTGCCTCGTCCAAATTTCATAGCCAAGGGTCACCCCACCCAAGCTCATGGCCCTACCAAAACACTTATGGTTCAAAAGGTGTCATCAATAGAAATGGCTGAAAAAATAAAACAAGGATTGCGCTACTACTCGAAGAAAAATACTCCCCTGGGCATAAATGCAAAGAACCCAAATTCTTTCAAATTTATGTTACTGATCACAGCTCATCTGAGGAAGCCCCACCCCTTAAGGTACCAGAGGACGAAGTTGAGGAAACCCAGCAGGACAATGAACTCCGAGCTATGCCAGAGGAACCAATTATCTCACTACATGCTTTGGGGGGCATTGCTGCGCCCCAAACTCTCAAAATCAGAGGCGATTAACATGGGTGGTTGTGACATTGTCTTGGGTGGTGAATGGCTTCACATACTAGGTCCAACCACCATGGATTTCCGGAATTTATATATGAGCTTTAAGCAGAATGACCACATGTATACCCTCTGTGGACTCTAGGTAGGTGCTCCTTCTATCATTAGCTTGCATCACATGGAAAAGTTGTTGAAAAAGGGCCATCATGCAGTTATCGCCCAATTTAATGCCAGCCAGGCCATAGAGCTCACCACTCTTCATATTCATCTTGAGATGCAACAGGTCTTAAATCGCCACCAGCAGGTATTTGACAAACCTAAAGAGATTCCACCCTCTAGAGGGGAACATGATCATAGAATCACTTTGGTCCCAGGGTCACAACCACTGAATGTGTGCCCATATCAATATCCTTTCGCCCAAAATAATGAAATTGAAAAAAGCATCAACGAACTCCTTGAAGTCAGTGTTATTCGTCCTAGCATCAATCCTTGTTCATCACGAGTGGTCATGGTGCTCAAGAAATATGGGGAATGTTGCATGTGTCCAGACTTTAGGGCACTCAACAAGCTCACTGTCAAAGACAAATTCCCTATCCCAGTTTTTGATGATCTTCTTGATGAAATACATGGTGCTCAATTCTTTACTAAGCTAGATCTTCGCTCTAGTTATCACCAAATACACATGAAAGAAGTAGACATTCCCAAGACTAATTTTTGAACTCATGAAGGCCATTATGAATTCTTCGTCATGCCATTTGGTCTCTGTAATGCCCCATCCACTTCTCAAAGCCTCATGAATCACTTTCTGAAACCATATCTCTGAAAATTTGTCCTTGTTTTCTTTGATGACATTCTCATCTACAGCCTAAACTGGGAATAACATCTTCAGCATGTAGACCTGCTCTTGTAACTGGTCCAGAATCACAAATTATTCATCAAATTATCCAAGTTCTCTTTTGGAATGGAATAAGTCGAGTATTTGGGCCACATTGTGGGTTGTGAAGATGTCCGAGTGGATCCTAGAAAGATATAGGCAATGCAAGATTAGCCCCAACCAAAAACCTTAAAGAGTTTGAGAGGATTCTTAGGTCTCACTGGCTATTATCGCAAATTTTTCCACAATTATGTTCGCGTTGCTAGACCCATCACTAACCTTCTCAAGAAATATTCATTCCTATGGACTAATGCAGCACAATTGGCATTTATGGCTCTCAAACAGGCCATGTGTTCCACTCTCGTATTGGCACTACTCGAGTTCACCAAACCTTTTCTGATTGAATGTGATGCTTCAAGTACTGGTATTGGTGTTGTATTTATGTGGGAAGGTTGACCCTTGGCTTTCACCAACCAACAACTGAGTGGGAAACATCTGGGAGAATCTACCTATGAGAAGGAGATGATGGCCATCTTACATGTAGTAGATACTTAGTGACCATACTTATTGGGGCGACGTTTCCAAATCTGCACAGGCCTTCAAAACCTCAAATATTTTTTGGAGCAAGGTTTATCCTCACCCTAGAAAAATAAATGGCTGGCCAAATTGTTGGGATATGATTATGAGATAATTTACAAGAAAGGGCATGACAATGTAGTAGTGGATGCTTTATCATGCTAATTTGAGAATGAAAGCACCCTGCTATCAATCTCTCCTCCCATACCTAATTGGATTGAAGAAGAAGACAAAGATTGGTTTTCACACCCTCCTTCTCCCAACTCATTAATAACTTAAGAGAAAATACTAATTCCTCATTTGGCTACTCTTGAAAGGATGAGATTCTTCGCTACAAGGATAAAGTTGTTATATCGCTGACATCCACCCTCAAAACGCACATTTTGGCAGAGATGCACTCATCTCCCACTGCAGGCCATGTAGCATTTTAGAAGACTTATTCTCATACTTGTCATTCTTTCTTTTGGACAGGCATGAAAACTGACATTCTTACTTTTGTAGCTAAATGTGAGGTGCGTCAACGCCACAAAGGAGAAACATTCAAGTTACGAGGCACCTTACAACCATTGCCAGGCCCTACCTTCGTCTGGATAGATGTTTCTATGGATTTCATTATTGGTCTCCCGATGTCAGGAAAGAAATCAGTCATCATTGTGGTTGTGGACATAATTTCTAAATATGCTCATTTTTTCACTCTACCCCACCCATTTACCCCCACTTTGATGGCCCAAGCTTTCATGGACCAAATCTTCAAACTACATGGCATGCCCACTTCCATTGTGTCTGATCGTGATCCAACTTTCACGAGTAACTTCTGGCAAGAATGTTTCAAGCTACAAGGCATCTAGCTCCAACTAAGTACTTCCTATCATCCCCAAATGGATGGTCAAACTAAAGCAATCAAAAAATGTTTAGAGATATACCTAAGGTGCTTCACTTAAGCAAAGCAACATCAATGGGTACAGTGGCTACCTTTAGCTCAATGGTGGTATAATACTAATTATCATGCAACCACTAAAATGACTCCATATGAAGCAATGTATGGCCAACTCCCACCTTCACCTATTTCTTATATCCCTCGATGCTCTAAGGTGCCAATAGAGGGTCAACTCCTATAGAACCATGCGGCCATGATAGCCCATCTCAAAGATAATCTCCATCAAGCTTAAAATCAAATGAAGCAACAGGCAGACCAACATTGTTCAGAGTGCACATTTCAAGAAGGGGATCAAGTATTCCTACGGCTTCAACCATATAAGAAAAAATCATTCAAAGAAAAGGGCTGCCAAAAATTAACTCCAAAATTCTATGGACCTTATCAAATACTTCAGTGCATTGGAGCAGTTGCCTACAACATGACCTTGCCACCAACTTCAAAACTCCATCCAGTCTTCCATGTATCATGCCTAAAAAAAGTGGTGGGGAACAATTGCAAAATTTAAACCAGTCTACATAAATTGGATGAAGAAGGATCACTCTGGCTCCAACCTAAAAAAGTCCTCGATATGTGAGAATGACATTTGCATGACCACACGAAAAAGGAAGTCCTCGTAAAGTGGAAAAACACCTCTCCAGAAGATGTAACCTGGGAACCAATCACTATTCTTCAGTAGTTTCCATAGCTTTAGCCTTGAGGATAAAGTTTCTTTTGATGGGGGAGGGCATGTTAGGGTCCAAATTTAACCCTTTTATTTATGTAATAGGGTGGAGTCATAATTATAGTTATTTAAAGAGCTAATAAAGCCCGTATTGATAATTGTAAGTGATTGGCCCGCATTTAAGAAAGGGATCATAGTTAGCTGCAAACGGGCCATGGTATTAGATAGATGGTATTGCAAGAACCATGGTAATGACCCATGGTATTGTATGTATGAATCCTATATAAAGGATAGAGACTCCCCATTGAGAAATATCGAGTCTTATTTTATAATCAAGCTTTGCTCTGCTAGAGGTTTCCCCCTCGAAGAGGCAAGTGAACATTGCTTTCATCTCTGAATAATAAAATACTTGTTGCTTTTCTCATTTTGTTTTGTGTTTTGGGTTGTATTTCTTCGCATATTTGGTATTCTTGAATTTCTCGCGGTCAAGATATTTTGTATTCATTTGTTTTTCTTTTACTTTTAAAATACCATTAGAAATTACCATGGGTTTCTATAACCATGGCTTGTAAACCACTTAATGAAGAATCAAGATAATATTATGTACTCTTCCTTCTCTTACGTATAATTTTAAATACATTTGGAAAGATTCCCTCTTATCTTTATTATGCACTTTTTATCAATAATGTAGAAACCTTTTTTAATTTGATACTTGCTCTTCAAAATTTACATAAACT